>JARQOC010000040.1:0-238646 GCA_033576535.1 Allobates femoralis | reverse complement strand
AAAAGGGCACAAGGGGTTTACAATGGCTCGAAGCTGGCTTCCCCATCTGGGGGATTTTGTATAGGATACATTAGTAAAAGTCATTTTTAATTACGCAATGGCGTCTACTTTACCACCCCTTTTGGGGCTGTAAAAATCAATGGCCATGGCCCTCCCATTGGTTCCACCCCCAAAAAACTTCCATTGTCTCTATGAGTCTCCCCCACCAGCCGTGCCCAAAGGGGCCCCCTGCTTAGTTAAAGAGTCTCAAGGATGCAAAAAAGGGGTTTTACAAGGCTGCTGACTCGGGCTTCCAGTTTGGGATTTTGTATGGGCATCTTTAGTAAAAGTCAGTTTTAATTACGTCAATGGCGCTACTTTTACCACCCCTTTGGCCTGTCAAAGTCAATGCGCCATGGTTCCCATTGAGATTCCCATTGGGTTCTCAGAGGTCCCCCCCAAACCCCGTGACCAAGGCTCCCCGCTTACTTCAAGGTCTGTCAAGGGCATGCACAATGGGTTTACAATGGCTGTGACATCGGGTTTTCCCATCTTGGTTTTTTCTATAGGATACATTAGTAAAAGTCTTTTTTAAATTTCAGTAAAGGGGTCTACCCTTCCCCCCCCCTTTTGGGCCCCTGTCAAAAGTCAATGCGGGCCATGGTCCCCTTTTTTGTTTTTCCCCTTTGGGGCCACCCAAAAGGGGATTCCCGGGGGGGGTTTTTCCTGGGTCCCCATCCAGGTGCCAAAAGGTCTCATTGTTTAGCTTAAAGGGTTCGGGAAAGGGGCTTTGAAAAGGGGGGGTTTTACAAGGGGCGGGACATGCTGGTTTCCCCATCTTGGGATTTTTGTTTTGGCTTACATTAAAAAAGTCATTTTAAATTATGTCAATGGGTCTATTTTAAAACCCCTTTGGGCTGTCAAAAGTCAATGACCCAGGGTTTTTCCCATTAAATTTCCCCCCTTTAAAAAATTTTCCCATTGTTTTCTCAGGGGGTCCCCCAAAATCCAGCCGTGCCCAAATCTATGCTTACTTCAAAGTCTTAAAAGGAGACAATGGGTTTAAATGGCTGTGACATGCTGGTTTCCCCTTTGGGGGGATTTTTAAAAATTGGCATACTTTAGAAAAAAGTCTTTTTAAATTTTACACAAGGGCGTTATTTTAAAAACCCCCTTTTGGGCCCTAAAAAAAATAAAAGGGCCAGGGTCCCTTTGGGAATTCCCATTGGGTCCTCATGGGCCCCCACCGGGGCCCGTGCCCAAGGCTCTCACTGTTTTGCTTCAAGGTCTAAAAAGGGGGTTGCACAAGGGGTTTTAAAATGGCTGCTAACATCCCGGTTCCCCATCTGGGGGATTTTTTATAGGATCTTTAGTAAAAGTCTTTTTTAATTTCAGTAAATTGGCTCTATTTCCCCCCAAACCCTTTTTTCCCCTTGTAAAAACCCAATGCAGCCGGGTTTTTTTCCCATTGGGAAACCAAAAAAAGGGGTTTCCCTTTGGGGTCTCTCAGGGACCCCCCAATCCCCCGTGCCCAAGGGCTCTACGCTTACTTCAAGATTTGTGGGGGATGCACAAGGTTACAAGGCTGGACATTTTGGTTTCCCCAAATCGGGGGGAAATTTTTAAAAGGTACATTAGTAAAAGTCATTTTAATTCCGTCAAGGGTTTTTCTACCCCTTCCAGCCTTTGGCCTGTCAAAATCAATCCCCCCCGGGGGGCCCCCCTTTGAGACCCCCCTTTGGGGCCCCCCATAAGTTTTCCCTTTGGGTTTTTCTCATGTTTTTCCCCAAAAGGCCTTTTGCCAACCCCTCATTGTTTATTTAAAGAGTCTGTCAAGGGTTTGCACAAGGGGTTTAAAAGGCTTGACATGCGGCCCCCAAATTGGGGTTTTTTTTGTTGGGCTTTACATTAGTAAAAGTCGGGTTTTAATTCCCAAAGGGTCTCCCTTTTTCCCCCCCTTTGGGGCCTGTAAAAAATTTAAATGCAGCCATGGCCCCTTTTTCCATTGGGTCCCCCATAAAGATTTCCCGGGGGTTCTCTTTTATTTTTCCCCTCCCCCCCGTGCCCAAGGCCTCATGTTTTGCTTCAAGACTTCAAGGGATGCACAAGGGTTTCAAGGGGTTTGAAAAGCTGGCCCCCATTGTGGGCTTTTGAAACAATTAGAAAAATTCATTTTAAATTTTAAAGCAATGGCTTCTTTTACCCCCTTTTGGGGGTTTGTCAAAAGTCAATGCAGCCAGGGCCCCCATTGAGTTTCCCCTTTGGGGTCTCTCTTTGGGTCCCCTCCCCCCCCCGTAAACCAAGGTCTCACTGTTTTGCTTCAAGGTCTGTAAAGGGCATGCACAAGGGGTTTACGGGGGCGGGGCATGCTGGCCCCCCCATCTGTGGGATTTTTTATGGGCATAATTATAAAAGTTTTTTTTTAAATTACAGTCAAGGCGTTACTTTTAAACCCCCCTTTTGGGCCTGTAAAAACCCAATGCACCCAGGGTTTTCCCCTTTGGGGGTCCCCCAAAAAAATTTTCCTTTGGGTTTCCTTTTTCCCCCCCCCCACCCCCGGGGCCCAAGGCCTCCGGCTTAGCTTAGAGTCTGAAAGGGCATCCCAAAGGGGTTTCCCAAGGGTTTTTTGGGGACATTTGGGTTTCCCCGGGGGCTTTTGTATGGCATACATTATAAAAGTAGTTTTAATTACAGTCAATGGCGTCTACCTTCCCCCCCCTTTGGCCTAAAAAAAATCAATCACCCAGGGCCCCCCTTTGGGGACCCTTTTCCCCCTCCCTTGGGCCCCCTTTGGGGGGTTTCCCCAAACCCCCCCCGTGCCCAAGGTTTCCATTGCTTCTTCAAAAAGTCTGTAAAGGGCAGCACAAGGGTTTTAAAATTTGGGTTTAATCGGCTTCCCATCTTGGGACTTTTTATGGCTACTTAGAAAAATCTTTTTTAATTACAGTCAAGGGCGCTACTTTTACCACCCTTTTTGGGCCTGTCAAAAAAAAATGAGCCATGGCCCCCCTTTGGGGGGAGGAATTCCATTTTGGGCCCAAACCTTTTAAAAGGGACTTTCCCCCCATTGGGGTTTTTTCTCTTTGGGGTTTTTTTCCAAAATCCACCCGTTTGGAAACAAGGCCCCTTTCCCCCCTTTGGTTTAGGGTTTTTTTTTTTCCCCAAAAGATTTTCTGGTTCAAGGGCATGCAAAAGGGTTTACAAGGGTTGGGAAAAGGGGGTTTTTTCCCCCTTTGGGGGGACTTTTGTATAGGCAACATTAGAAAAATTTTTTTTAAAATTACGTAAAGGGCGTTACTTTTCCCCCCCCCTTTTGGGCCTTGCAAAAGAAATGAGCCATGGCCCCCTTAAATTTCCCCTTTGGGTTTTTCCCCCAAGATTTTCCCTTCCCCCCGGTGCCCGGTCTCATGCTTGCTTAAAGTTCCCGGTCAAGGGCATGCAAAGGGGTTTTAAAAGGGCTGTTACTCGGGCCCCCCCAATCTGTGGGCTTTTGTTGGGCTTTTACATTAAAAAGTCAGTTTTAATTACAGTAATGGGGGTTACTCTTACCAGCCCTTTGGCCTGTCAAAAGAAATGCACCCAGGGTTTCCCCCCATTAAAAACCCACCCATAAAGATTTTCTTTGGGGCCTTTTCATGATTTCCCCCTTTAGCCCGCCCCCAAAAGGGTCCCTTTCCCCAAAGTCTTCAAGGGCACAAAAATGGGTTTAAATGCTGAATGCTGGTTTCCCCATCGGGGGGAAACTTTTGTAAGGCATAAAAAGAAAAAGCATTTTTAAAATTTCAGTCAATGGGTCAAATTTACCACCCCCCTTTGGGGCCTGTAAAAAGTCAATCAGCCAGGGTTTCCCCTTTTTGGGATTTTTTTTTTGGGGGCCCCCCCTTTAGATTTTTTCCTTTTGGGGGGCCTTTTAGGGGTTCCCACCCAGCCCGTGAAAGGTCTCACTGCTTATTTCAAAGTTAAAAAGGGGGATCAAAAGGGTTTTTAAAAAATGGTGGACATGCGGTTTCCCCCATCTGTGGACTTTTTTTATAGGCATAACATTAGAAAAAGTCATTTTTAAATTAAGTCAATGGCTTTACTCTTACCAGCCCTTTCCCGTAAAAAGTAATGCAGCCATGGTCCCCCTTGGGGGGTTTTTTCCATGGGGCCCCCCCACCCAGCCCGTGCCAAAAGGCCCCCCTGTTTAGCTTAAAGGGGTCTGAAAGGGAAACCAATGGTTTAAATGGCTCGCATGGGGCTTCCCATCTGTGGGACTTTTTTTTTTGGCCCAACTTTAAAAAAAAAATCTTTTTAATTACAGCCAATGGCGTTTTCCCCCCCACCCCTTTTGGGCCCTGTAAAAAGTCAATCACCCATTTTCTCCCATTGAGTTTTCCCTTTGGGGTTTCCCCCCAGAGATTCCCCTTGGGGGGTTCTCTACCCCACCCGTGACCAAGGTCTCACTGCTTAGTTTCAGGCTGTCAAGGGCATCAAAATGGGTTTAGAATGGCTGCTGACATGTTTGGCTTCCCATCTGTGGGACTTTTGGTATAGGCATACATTAGAAAAATCAGTTTTATTAAGTCAATGGCGTCTACTCTTACCCCCCCCTTTGGCCTGTCAAAAGTCAATGCACCCATGTCTCCATGAGTATTCCCATTGGATCACCCATAGGGGACTTCCATTGGGTCTCTCATGAGGTCTCCCATCCACCCCGTGACCAAGGCTCTCACTGCTTAGCTTCAAGAGCCCTGTCAAGGGCATGCACAAGGGGTTTTACAATGGCTGCGCACATGCTGGCTTCCCATCTGTGGGACTTTTGTATAGGCATACATTAGTAATTCAGTTTTAATTACAGTCAATGGCGTCTACTCTTACCACCCCTTTTTGGCCTGTCAAAAGTCAATGCAGCCATGGTCTCCCATTGAGTCACCCATAGAGACTTCTATTGGGTCTCTCATGAGGTCTGCATCCAGCCCGTGACCAAGGCTCTCACTGCTTAGCTTCAAGAGTCTGTCAAGGGAAATACACATAGGGTTTTAAAATGGCTGCTGACATGCTTGCTTCCCATCTGTGGGACTTTTGTATAGGCATACATTAGTAAAAGTCATTTTTTAATTACAGTCAATGGCGTCTACTCTTACCAGCCCTTTGGGCCTGTCAAAAGTCAATGCAGCCATGGTCTCTCATTGAATTCCCATTGGATCACCCATAGAGATTTTCCATTGGTCTCTCATGAGGTCTCCCATCCAGCTCCGTGACGAAGGTTCTCACTGCTTAGCTTCAAGAGTATGTCAAGGGCATGCACAATGGGTTTACAATGGCTGCTGACATGCTGGCTTCCCATCTGTGGGACTTTTGTATAGGCATACATTAGTAAAAGTCAGTTTTAATTACAGTCAATGGCGTCTACTCTTACCAGCCCTTTGGCCTGTCAAAAGTCAATGCAGCCATGGTCTCCCATTGAGATTCCCATTGGGTCACCCATAGAGATTTCCCATTGGGTCTCTCATAGCTCCATTCAGCCCGTGACCAAGGCTCTCACTGTTTTGCTTAAAGAGTCTGTCAAGGACATGCACAATGGGTTTACAATGCTGCTGACTTGCTGACATGCTGGCTTCCCATCTGTTGGACTTTTGTATAGGCATACATTAGTAAAGTCAGTTTTAATTACAGTCAATGGCGTCTACTCTTACCAGCCCTTTGGCCTGCCCAAAAGTCATTGCAGCCATGGTCTCCCATTGAGATTCCATTGGGTCACCCATAGAGACTTCCATTGGGTCTCTCATGAGGTCTCCCATCCAGCCGTGACCAAGGCTCTCACTGCTTAGCTTCAAGAGTCTGTCATGGCATGCACAATGGGTTTACAATGGCTGCTGATCATGCTGGCTTCCCATCTGTGGGACTTTTGTATAGGCATACATTAGTAAAAGTCAGTTTTAATTACAGTCAATGGCGTCTACTCTTACCAGCCCTTTGGCCTGTCAAAAGTCAATGCAGCCATGGTCTCCCATTGGGTCTACTCATGAGGTCTCCCATCCAGCCCGTGACCAAGGCTCTCACTGCTTAGCTTCAAGAGTCTGTTAAGGGCATGCACAATGGGTATTACAAGGGCTGCTGACATGCTGGCTTCCCATCTGTGGGACTTTTGTATAGGCATACATTAGTAAAAGTCAGTTTTAATTACAGTCAATGGCATCTACTCTTACCAGCCCTTTGGCCTGTCATAAAGTCAATGCAGCCATGGTCTCCCATTGAGATTCCATTGGGTCACCCATAGAGACTTCCATTGGGTCTCTCATGAGGTCTCCCCATCCAGCACGTGACCAAGGCTCTCACTGCTTAGCTTCAAGAGTCTGTCAAGGAATGCACAATGGGTTTACAATGGCTGCTGACATGCTGGCTTCCCATCTGTGGGACTTTTGTATAGGCATACATTAGTAAAAGTCAGTTTTAATTACAGTCAATGGCGTCTACTCTTACCAGCCCTTTGGCCTGTCAAAAGTCAATGCGCCATGGTCTCCCATTGAGTCAACCCATAGAGACTTCATTGGGTCTCTCATGAGTCTCCCTATCCAGCCCGTGACCAAGGCTCTCACTGCTTAGATTCAAGAGTCTGTCAAGGGCATGCACAATGGGTTTAAATGGCTGCTGACATGCTGGCTTCCCATCTGTGGGACTTTTGTATAGGCATACATTAGTAAAAGTCCGTTTTAATTACAGTCAATAGCGTCTACTCTTACCAGCCCTTTGGCCTGTCAAAAGTCAATGCAGCCATGGTCTCCCATTGAGATCCCATTGGGTCACCCATAGAGACTTCCATTGGGTCTCCTCATGAGGTCTCCCATCCAACCTGTGACCAAGGCTCTCACTGCTTAGCTTCAAGAGTCTGTCAAGGGCATGCACAATGGGTTTACAATGGCTGCTGACATGCTGGATTCCCATCTGTGGGACTTTTGTATAGGCATACATTAGTAAAAGTCAGTTTTAATTACAGTCAATGGCGTCTACTCTTACCAGCCCTTTGGCCTGTCAAAAGTCAATGCTGCCATGGTCTCCCTGAGATTCCTTGGGTCACCCATAGAGACTTCATTGGGTCTCTCATGGTCTCACAGCCCGTGACCAAGGCTCTCACTGCTTAGCTTCAAGAGTCTGTCAAGGGATGCACAATGGGTTTACAATGGCTGCTGACATGCTGGCTTCCCATCTGTGGACTTTTGTATAGGCATACATTAGTAAAAGTCAGTTTTAATTACAGTCAATGGCGTCTACTCTTACCAGCCCTTTGGCTGTCAAAAGTCAATGCAGCCATGGTCTCCCATTGAGATTCCATTGGTCACCATAGAGACTTCCATTGGGTCTCTCATGAGGTCTCCCATCCAGCCAGTGACCAAGGCTCTCACTGCTTAGCTTCAAGAGTCTGTCAAGGGCATGCACAATGGGTTTACAATGGCTGCTGACATGCTAGCTTCCCATCTGTGGGACTTTTGTATAGGCATACATTAGTAAAAGTCAGTTTTAATTACAGTCAATGGCGTCTACTCTTACCAGCCCTTTGGCCTGTCAAAAGTCAACGCAGCCATGGTCTCCCATTGAGATTCCCATTGGATCAACCATAGAGACTTCTATTGGGTCTCTCATGAGGTCTCCCATCCAGCCCGTGACCAAGGCTCTCACTGCTTAGCTTCAAGAGTCTGTCAAGGGCATGCACAATGGGTTTACAATGGCTCCTAACATGCTGGCTTCCCATCTGTGAGACTTTTGTATAGGCATACATTAGTAAAAGTCCGTTTTAATTACAGTCAATGGCGTCTACTCTTACCAGCCCTTTGGCCTGTCAAAAGTCAATGCAGCATGGTCTCCCATTGAGACTCCCATTGGGTCACCCATAGAGACTTCCATTGGGTCTCTCATGAGGTCTCCCATCCAGCCCGTGACCAAGGCTCTCACTGCTTAGCTTCAAGAGTATGTCAAGTGCATGCACAATGGGTTTACAATGGCTGCTGACATGCAGGCTTCCCATCAGTGGGACTTTTGTATAGGCATACATTAGTAAAAGTCAGTTTTAATTACAGTCAATGGCGTCTACTCTTACCAGCCTTTGGCCTGTCAAAAGTCCATGCAGCCATGGTCTCCCATTGAGATTCCCATTGGATCACCCATAGAGAATTCCATTGGGTCTCTAATGAGGTCTCCCATTCAGTCCGTGACCAAGGCTCTCACTGCTTAGCTTTAAGAGTCTGTCAAGGACATGCACAATGGGTTTACAATGGCTGCTGACATTCTGGCTTTCCATCTGTGGGACTTTTGTACAGGCATACATTAGTAAAAGTCAGTTTTAATTACAGTGAATGGCGTCTACTCTTACCAGCCCTTTGGCCTGTCAAAAGTCAATGCAGCCATGGTCTCCCATAGAGACTTCCATTGGGTCTCTCATGAGGTCTCCCATTCAGCCCGTGACCAAGGCTCTCACTGCTTAGCTTCAAGAGTCTGTCAAAGGCATGCACAATGAGTTTACAATGGCTGCTGACATGCTGGCTTCCCATCTGTGGGACGTTTGAAGAGCAATACTTTAGTAAAAGTCAGTTTTAATTACAGTCATTGGCGTCTACTCTTACCAGCCCTTTGGCCTGTCAAAAGTCAATGCAGCCATGGTCTCCCATTGAGATTCCCATTGAGTCACCCATAGAGACTTCCTTTGGGCCTCTCATGAAGTCTCCCATCCAGCCAGTGACCAAGGCTCTCACTGCTTAGCTTCAAGAGTCCGTCAAGGGCATGCACAATGGGTTTACAATGGCTGCTGACATGCTGGCTTTCCATCTGTGGGACTTTTGTATAGGCATACATTAGTAAAAGTCAGTTTTAATTACAGTCAATGGCGTCTACTCTTACCAGCCCTTTGGCCTGTCAAAAGTCAATACAGCATGGTCTCCCATTAAGACACCCATTGCGTCACCCATAGAGACTTCCATTGGGTCTCTCATGAGGTCTCCCATCCAGCCGTGACCAAGGCTCTTACTGCTTTAGCTTCAAGAGTCTGTCAAGGGCATGTGCAATGGGTTTACAATGGCTGCTGACATGCTGGCTTCCCATTTGTGGGACTTTTGTATAGGCATACATTAGTAAAAGTCAGTTTTAATTACAGTCAATGGCGTCTACTCTTACCAGCCCTTTGGCCTGTCAAAAGTCGATGGAGCCATGGTCTCCCATTGGATCACCCATAGAGACTTCCATTGGGTCTCTCATGAGGTCTCCCATGCAGCCCGTGACCAAGGCTCTCACTGCTTAGCTTCAAGAGTCTGTCAAGGGCATGCACAATGAGTTTACAATGGCTGCTGACATTCTGGCTTCCCATCTGTGGGACGTTTAAAGAGCAATAGTCTGTCAAGGGCATGCACAATGGGTTTACAATGACTGCTGACATGCTGGCTTCCCATCTGTGGGACGTTTGTATATGCATACATTAGTAAAAGTCAGTTTTAATTACAGTCAATGGCGTCTACTCTTACCAGCCATTTGGCCTGTCAAAAGTCAATGCAGCCATGGTCTCCCATTGAGATTCCCATTGGGTCACCCATAGAGACTTCCATTGGGTCTCTCATGAAGTCTCCCATCCAGCCCGTGACCAAGGCTCTCACTGCTTATCTTCAAGAGTCTGTCAAGGGCATGCACAATGGGTTTACAATGGCTACTGACATGCTGGCTTCCCATCTGTGGGACTTTTGTATAGGCATACATTAGTAAAAGTCAGTTTTAATTACAGTCAATGGCGTCTACTCTTACCAGACCTTTGGCCTGTTAAAAGTCAATGCAGCCATGGTCTCCCATTGAGATTCCCATTGGGCCACCCATAGAGACTTCCATTGGGTCTCTCATGAGGTCTCCCATCCAGCCCGTGACTAAGGCTCTCACTGCTTAGCTTCAAGAGTCTGTAGAGGGCATGCACAATGGGTTTACAATGGCTGCTGACATGCTGGCTTCCCATCTGTGGGACTTTTGTATAGGCATATATTAGTAAAAGTCAGTTTTAATTACAGTCAAGGGCGTCTACTCTTACCAGCCCTTTGGCCTGTCTAAAGTCAATGCAGCATAGTCTCCCATTGAGATTCCAATTGGGTCACCCATAGAGACTTCCATTGGGTCTCTCATGAGGTCTCCCGTCCAGCCCGTGACCAAAGCTCTCACTGCTTAGCTTCAAGAGTCTGTCAAGGACATGCACAATTGGTTTACAATGGCTGCTGACATGCTGGCTTCCCATCTGTGGGACTTTTGCATAGGCATACATTAGTAAAAGTCAGTTTTAATTACAGTCAATGGCGTCTACTTTTACCAGCCCTTTGGCCTGTCAAAAGTCAATGCAGCCATGGTCTCCCATTGAGATTCCCATTGGGTCACCCATAGAGACTTCCATTGGGTCTCTCATGAGGACTCCCATCCAGCCCGTGACCAAGGCTCTCACTGCTTAGCTTCAAGAGTCTGTCAACGGCATGCACAAGGAGTTTACAATGGCTGCTGACATGCTGGCTTCCCATCTGTGGGACGTTTGAAGAGCAATACATTAGTAAAAGTCAGTTTTAATTACAGTCAATGGCGTCTACTCTTACCAGCCCTTTCGCCTGTCAAAAGTCAATGCAGCCATGGTCTCCCATTGGCTCACCCATAGAGACTTCCATTGGGTCTCTCATCCAGCCTGTTACCAAGGTTCTCACTGCTTAGCTTCAAGGGTCTGCCAAGGGCATGCACAATGAGTATACAACGGCTGCTGACATGCCGGCTTCCCATCTGTGGGACATTTGAAGAGCAATACATTAGTAAAAGTCAGTTTTAATTACAGTGAATGCGTCTACTCTTACCAGCCCTTTGGCCTGTCAAAAGTTAGAGCAGCCATGGTCTCCCATTGAGACACCCATTGAGACTTCCATTAGGTCTCTCATGAGGTCTCCCATCCAGCCTGTGACCAAGGCTCTCACTGCTTAGCTTCAAGAGTCTGTCAAGGGCATGCACAATGGCTTTACAATGGCTGCTGACATGCTGGCTTCCCATCTGTGGGACTTTTGTATAGGCATACATTAGTAAAAGTCAGTTTTAATTACAGTTAATGGCGTCTACTCTTACCAACCCTTTGGCCTGTCAAAAGTCAATGCAGCCATGGTCTCCCATTGGGTCACCCATAGAGACTTCCATTGGATCTCTCATGTGGTCTCCCATCCAGCCCGTTACCAAGGCACTCACTGCTTAGCTTCAAGAGTCTGTCAAGGGCATGCACAATGGGTTTACAATGACTGCTGACATGCTGGCTTCCCATCTGTGGGACTTTTGTATAGGCATACATTAGTAAAAGTCAGTTTTAATTACAGTCAATGGCGTCTACTCTTACCAGCCATTTGGCCTGTCAAAAGTCAATGCAGCCATGGTCTCCCATTGAGATTCCCATTGGGTCACCCATAGAGTCTTCCATTGGGTCTCTCATGAGGTCTCCCATCCAGCCCGTGACCAAGGCTCTCACTGCTTAGCTTCAAAAGTCTGTCAAGGGCATGCACAATGGGTTTACAATGGCTGCTGACATGCTGGCTTCCTATCTGTGGGACTTTTGTATAGGCATATATTAGTAAAAGTCAGTTTTAATTACAGTCAATGGCGTCTACTCTTACCAGCCCTTTGGCCTGTCAAAAGTCAATACAGCCATGTGTTCCCATTGGGTCACCCATAGAAACTTCTATTGGGTCTTTCATGAGGTCTCCCATCCAGCCCGTGACCAAGGCTCTCACTGCTTAGCTTCAAGAGTCTGTCAAGGGCATGCACAATGGGTTTACAATGGCTCCTAACATGCTGGCTTCCCATCTGTGAGACTTTTGTATAGGCATACATTAGTAAAAGTCCGTTTTAATTACAGTCAATGGTGTCTTCTCTTACCAGCCCTTTGGCCTGTCAAAAGTCAATGCAGCATGGTCTCCCATTGAGACTCCCATTGGGTCACCCATAGAGACTTCCATTAGGTCTCTCATGAGGTCTCCCATCCAGCCTGTGACCAAGGCTCTCACTGCTTAGCTTCAAGAGTCTGTCAAGGGCATGCACAATGGCTTTACAATGGCTGCTGACATGCTGGCTTCCCATCTGTGGGACTTTTGTATAGGCATACATTAGTAAAAGTCAGTTTTAATTACAGTTAATGGCGTCTACTCTTACCAGCCCTTTGGCCTGTCAAAAGTCAATGCAGCCATGGTCTCCCATTGGGTCACCCATAGAGACTTCCATTGGATCTCTCATGGGGTCTCCCATCCAGCCCGTTACCAAGGCACTCACTGCTTAGCTTCAAGAGTCTGTCAAGGGCATGCACAATGGGTTTACAATGACTGCTGACATGCTGGCTTCCCATCTGTGGGACTTTTGTATATGCATACATTAGAAAAAGTCAGTTTTAATTACAGTCAATGGCATCTACTCTTACCAGCCATTTGGCCTGTCAAAAGTCAATGCAGCCATGGTCTCCCATTGAGATTCCCATTGGGTCACCCATAGAGACTTCCATTGGGTCTCTCATGAGGTTTCCCATCCAGCCCGTGACCAAGGCTCTCATTGATTAGCTTTAAGAGTCTGTCAAGGGCATGCACAATGGGTTTACAATGGCTGCTGACATGCTGGCTTCCCATCTGTGGGACTTTTGTATAGGTATACATTAGTAAAAGTCAGTTTTAATTACAGTCAATGGCGTCTACTCTTACCAGCCCTTTGGCCTGTCAAAAGTCGATGCAGCCATGGTCTCCCATTGAGATTCCCATTGGGTCACCCATAGAGACTTCCATTGGGTCTCTCATGAAGTCTCCCACCCAGCACGTGACCAAGGCTCTCACTGCTTAGCTTCAAGAGTCTGTCAACGGCATGCACAATGAGTTTACAATGGCTGCTGACATGCTGGCTTCCCATCTGTGGGACTTTTGTATAGGCATACATTAGTATAAGTCAGTTTTAATTAAAGTCAATGACGCCTACTCTTACCAGCCCTTTGGCCTGTCAAAAGTCAATACAGCCATGGTTTCCCATTGAGATTTCCATTGGATCACCCACAGAGACAGCCATTGGGTCTCTCATGAGGTCTCCCATCCAGCCCATGAACAAGGCTCTCACTGCTTAGCTTCAAGAGTCTGTCAATGGCATGCACAATAGGTTTACAATGGCTGCTGACATGCTGGCTTCCCATCTGTGGGATGTTTGAAGAGCAATACATTAGTAAAAGTCAGTTTTAATTACAGTCAATGGCGTCTACTCTTACCAGCCCTTTGGCCTGTCAAAAGTCAATGCAGCCATGGTCTCCCATTGAGATTCCCATTGGGTCACCCATCGAGACTTCCATTGGGTCTCTCATGAGGTCTCCCATCCAGCCCGTGACCAAGGCTCGCACTGCTTAACTTCAAGAGTCTGTCAAGGGCATGCACAATGGGTTTACAATGGCTGCTCACATGCTGACTTCCCATCTGTGGGACTTTTGTTAAGGCATACATTAGTAAAAGTCAGTTTTAATTACAGTCAATGGCGTCTACTCTTACCAGCCCTTTGGCCTGTCAAAAGTCAAAGCAGCCATGGTCTCCCATTGAGATTCCCATTGGGTCACCAATAGAGACTTCCATTGGGTCTTTCATGAGGTCTCCCATCCTGCCCGTGACCAAGGCTCTCACTGCTTAGCTTCAAGAAACTGTCAAGGGCATGCACATTGGGTTAACAATGGCTCCTGACATGCTGGCTTCCCATCTGTGGATCTTTTGTATAGGCATACATTAGTAAAAGTCAGTTTTAATTACCGTCAATGGCATCTACTCTTACCAGCCCTTTGGCCTGTCAAAAATCAATGCAGCCGTGGTCTCCCATTAAGATTCCCATTGGGTCACCCATAGAGACTTCTATTGGGTCTCTCATGAGGTCTCCCATCCAGCCCGTGACCAAGGCTAAACCTGCTTAGCTTCAAGAGTCTGTCAAGGGCATGCACAATGGGTTTACAATGGCTGCTGATATGCTGGCTTCCTATCTGTGAGACCTTTGTATAGGCATACATTAGTAAAGTCAGTTTTAATTACAGTCAATGGCGTCTACTCTTACCAGCCCTTTGGCCTGTCAAAAGTCGATGCAGCCATGGTCTCCCATTGACATTCCCATTGGGTCACCCATAGAGAATTCCATTGGGTCTCTCATGCGGTCTCCCATCCAGCCTGTGACCAAGGCTCTCACTGCTTAACTTCAAGAGTCTGTCAAGGGCATGCACAATGGGTTTACAATGGCTGCTGACATGCTGGCTTCACATCTGTGGGACGTTTGAAGAGCAATACATTAGTAAAAGTCAGTTTTAATTACAGTCAATGGCATCTACTCTTACCAGCCCTTTGGCCTGTCAAAAGTCAATGCAGCCATGGTCTCCCATACAGACTTCCATTGGGTCTCTCATGAGGTCTCCCATCCAGCCCGTGACCAAGGATTTCACTGCTTAGCTTCAAGAGTCTGTCAAAGGCATGCACAATGAGTTTACAATGGCTGCTGACATGCTGGCTTCCCATCTGTGGGACTTTTGTATAGGCATACATTAGTAAAAGTCAGTTTTAATTACAGTCAATGGAGTCAACTCTTACCAGCCCTTTGGCCTGTCAAAAGTCAATGCAGCCATGGTCTCCCATTGAGATTCCCATTGGGTCACGAATAGAGACTTCCATTGGGTCTCTCATGAGGTCTCCCATCCAGCCCATGACTAAGGCTCTCACTGCTTAGCTTCAAGAGTCTGTCAAGGGCATGCACAATGGGTTTACAATGGCTGCTGACAAGCTGGCTTCCCATCTGCGGGACTTTTATATAGGCATACATTAGTAAAAGTCAGTTTTAATTACAGTCAATGGCGTCTACTCTTACCAGCCCTTTGGCCTGTCAAAACTCAAAGCAGCCATGGTCTCCCATTGAGATTCCCATTAAGTCACCCATAGAGAATTTCATTGGGGCTCTCACTGCTTAGCTTCAAGAGTCTGTCAACGGCATGCACAATGAGTTTACAATGGCTGCTGACATGCTAGCTTCCCATCTGTGGGACTTTTGTATAGGCATACATTAGTAAAAGTCAGTTTTAATTACAGTCAAGGGCGTCTACTCTTACCAGCCCTTTGGCCTGTCAAAAGTCAATACTGCCATGGTCTCCCATTGAGATTTCCATTGGGTCACCCATAGAGACTTCCATTGGGTCTCTCATGATGTCTCCCATCCAGCCCGTGACCAAGGCTCTTACTGCTTAGCTTCAAGAGTCTGTCAACGGCATGCACAATGGGTTTACAATGGCTGCTGACATGCTGGCTTCCCATCTGTGGGACGTTTGAAGAGCAATACATTAGTAAATGTCAGTTTTAATTGCAGTCAATGGCGTCTACTCTTACCAGCCCTTTGGCCTGTCAAAAGTCAATGCAGCCATGGTCTCCCATAGAGACTTCCATTTGGTCTCTCATGAGGTCTCCCATCCAGCCCGTGACCAAAGATTTCACTGCTTAGCTTCAAGAGTCTGTCAAAGGCATGCACAATGAGCTTACAATGGCTGCGGACATACTGGCTTCCCATCGGTGGGACTTTTGTATAGGCATACATTAGTAAAAGTCAGCTTTAATTACAGTCAATGGAGTCTACTCTTACCAGCCCTTTGGCTTGTCAAAAGTCAATGCAGCCATGGTCTCCCATTGAGATTCCCATTGGGTCACCCATAAAGACTTCCATTGGGTCTCTCATGAGGTCTCCCATCCAGCCCGTGACCAAGGCTCTCACTGCTTAGCTTCAAGTGTCTGTCAAGGGCATGCACAATGGGTTTACAATGGCTGCTGACATGCTGGCTTCCCATCTGTGGGACTTTTGTATAGGCATACATTAGTAAAAGTCAGTTTTAATTACAGTCAATGGCGTCTACTCTTACCAACCCTTTGGCCTGTCAAAAGTCAAAGCAGCCATGGTCTTTGTCATGAAAATGAATATTGCTCATGATTTCAAGGTATTGGAGAGACAGATGTAGCTCCCCCATCCCTCCTCCCTTTGTTGGTTTCTGTGCGGTTTACACAGAACCATTGCAGGCATCCCCCAGCTTAAGCCATTTACGACGGATCGTAAATACCAGTGGAGATGTGCACCGGTATAAACCAGTTCTGTCTCTACTGAAACTCCTTTGTCTAAACTTCACCGTGTTTTCAATATTGAATTTAAGACGACCCGATCATACCACAAACACAAGAATTCATATTTTAGATTACTTATCGTGTTGTGTATTCAATGATGTATTTTGTACAGTTGTATCACATTCTGGAACCTGGTAACGGAGTACTGCCATTGTAAATATGACAAGCAGGTCATATTTGGTATCAAACTTCTCAGAATCACCTGACCTGAAATATGAGTTATAGATCATAATTGTGAGATTGCCCCACCCACAGATATGAAGGATGGGGATTTATGAAGCATGGTGAAAGAGGAGGTGTTAGTGGACGAGCCCACAGGGGGTTGGTCACTCCAAGCGGTGGGGGCCACAAACTCCCCCTGGTTTGATAAAAGCAAAGAGGACATTCTTGATGCATTCCAACCCTGGGGCTGAGATAGTAGAACACCGTGCTGTCGGAAGGAATCCAACCATCTAGGGGAGACGCCCCCCCCCCACAACCAAGCTGACCATGCGTGACTAGGTCTGAACCTTTCGTACCTTAATCCTTTTATTTTATATAACTGCTTATTCATACATTGTATATTGTCTCTTATATAATATTCTGTACATCTTTGTAATCACTGCCATCTTCGGAGTAAACTATTCTAATTTACTAGTCTCGATCTCCTTGTCCTATGAACGAGCTCTCACGACCTCCCTGCTCATTTTTTACGCTATCATACAGGTACCAGATCCACCTGAAAGAGATCGGTGATGGCAGAATACCGTTTTTTGTATTTATGTGATATTGTGGGCCTGAGGGTGACTGGATCGAGGTATATATACGTTCCTGGCAGGAACTGGTGGTATATATACATGCTGTCACATCACGTGCCGCAATAGACCACATAAATTAGAGCAGCTGGGCACCTTTCTTATCCTCTGGCAGTACCGGATTTGGCCAGAAGGCTAAGGGGGCGCCAGAGAGCTGCAGGTCCTGACTAAGCTAATCTTGACAATTGGTGGCAGAGCGGTGGGATCATAGGACATTAGTGATCTGGTTTGAGCAATCATTCCTCTCACTAAAAACTTGCACAGTTCTTACAAGAACTCTGCACAAAAGTTTTGAAGATCGAACTCAGTGGTTATTAGATCTGAGACAATACTGTGTGTGTAGCAGTTGCCCCTCCCCCCTCTTTGTTTTTTCTATTCTATCTTTGATTTGGAAACCATGGTCTTGGTTGGAGAGCTCGGTTACGGCCAGATGAAAAAGGACGTTCTAGTGGGAATATGTACGGCCAACGGCATTGACCCTAGGGGCAAAACCAGAGACGAAATGGCTGCAGAGCTGGCACGACTTGAAGCAGAGCAAGCCCATCACCAGAGCCCAGTGAATGGAGAGGCCAGCCAAAGTCATGTCAGTGCTGGTGCACAGCGTCTGGCTGCAGAGGTCAGTCAGAGCATGGACGGTGTTGCTGCTGAGGCCCCACCTGTGGATGTAAGCCAAGTCCTAGAAGGTGTTCCTGCAGGGGTCCCACCTGTAGACGCACGCTGCGTCAGCGACCAGGTCCGCATGGATCCCTATCTGCAACTGGCTTTACAGCAATATCCCGCTGAGGATTCCCAAGGGCGCCTGCAGCTCATTCAGCAATACCGAGAGGCTGCAGAGCGGCGAGCCGAGCGAGAGGCTGCAGAGCAGCGAGCCGAGCGAGAGGCTGCAGAGCAACGGGCTGAGGCCCAAGCTCAGAGAGAGCACGACCTGCGGATGGCCCAGCTGGAAAGGCAGTCATCTACCCCACTGAACTCTGAATCGACCAGTTCAACCACCTTCAAGCCGAATCCAAAGCATTTCCCTGTGCTGGATGACAACGGTGACCTGGACATTTTCCTGAGGGGGTTTGAAAAGGCGTGCTTACAGTACCAGCTGCCGAATGACCAGTATGCCCCGTACCTCATTGCAGCGTTGAGAGACAAAGCGCTAGCGGCGTTTGTGGCTCTTCCTCGAGAGCTAGATGGGAACTATGCGGCCATCAAGAAGGCTCTAATCCAGAGGTTCCAGCTGACCCCGGAGGTGTACCGCAGAAAGTTCCGGAACCTCCAGCGTGGACCACACGACAGCTACAGTGATGTGGTCCACGGGCTCAGAACCAACTTCGAGCAGTGGATCCAAGGACTGAAAGTGACCACCTTGGACCAGCTAAAGGATCTGATGGTGAAAGACCAGTTCCTGCATCTTTGCCCCACTGAGGTGCGACAGTTCGTGATGGATCGGGAGCCACCAGATGCAAACAAAGCAGCGCAGATTGCAGACACCTACGAGGCCAACCGGAGACCAGAGGGATGGAAGCAGATCATCACCAGCTCGAAGGGGGGTAAGCCATCCAACATCGCCCCTGCCCCAGCCAGCCGACCTTCTGGAAGCCCTGGCCCCCCTCCCAACACCACTCGGCCGGTATCCGATCCCCACAGGTGTTACTTCTGCAACCAGACCGGTCATCTCAGTGCCAGTTGCCCAGAGAAGCAGAGGAAGAATCTACCACCCAAGGCTCCAGGGCAGAAGGCATCAGTTTTTTTTGTGGGTGGGTCGGTTGGGAGGGCCTGCGAAAATTTGCAGTCTGTCACTGTGGGGGACACTGTCACTGTGGGCCTCAAGGACACTGGGGCCGAACGAACCCTCATCCGACCTGAACTGGTGTCCACCGAAGAGTTGATCCCAGGAAAAACCCTGACTGTCACCGGGATTGGGGGCGTCCGCTGTCCCCTGCCAATGGCCCGGGTTTTTATTGATTGGGGTGCGGGGAGTGGGGTGAAGGAAGTGGGGGTGTCCGAAAACTTGCCCACCAATGTTTTACTGGGAACTGATTTGGGGAAAATGTTTGCGTATTATGTCCCTGACTCCCCTCCCCGATCTGACATGGTTAATAAGGTTAATGCTAATGATGGGAATGTCAATGCTTTAACTGATGATGTTGATGATGATGATGATGACAATGTATCAGGAGGTACAGGAGAACTCAGCCTTGTCACTCTGCGGGGTGATATTGCTGAGGATCCCCTACCAGGAGCAAGTGTTAGTGCTAAGGGTGATGGGAAGAGTCCCGGGGCCCATGACGCAGGGGGTGCCATGCAGCTGATCAGTGTCACCACAGACGGTGACATGGCTGATGGTAGCGGCCCCATGATGAGCACTGCTCCTGAGGTAACAGGGGATGATGGGGAAGTAGTGCCCACAGCCAGGCAGGCTGATGGGACGGTGTTATTCCCCGGGGAGACGGCCTACATAGCTGCTGTCACCCACAGTCAGAGTGCCCAGAACGCCAGGAACCCCCTGCCTTCTGGACCCTCCTCAGCCAGAGGAATAACCGAACCGGTTTCGGACCCAGAGCAGGTCCCAGAGAGCCCCGAAGAGGATGTGGCCTTAGAGTCCCTCCTGGCTGCCTCCAGCCAGGAGTTTCAGGCAGCTCTGCATACAGATGCTAGCCTAGAGACGTTAAGGATCCTCGCCAGTAAGCCCCCCTCCGAGACGGATAAGGAGAGGGTATTCTGGGACCAAGGGAGGTTGTATCGGGAGACTGTGCCCGGTACACCCCAACAGGAGGCCTAGAGAACGACAGCTGGTCGTTCCCTACCAATTCAGGGATGAGTTGTTGCGGATTGCCCATGAGATTCCGCTCGCTGGACACTTGGGGGTTAGCAAAACCAAGGCCCGGTTGTCTCACCACTTCTATTGGCCCAAAATGGGGACAGATGTGAAAAACTACTGCAGCTCCTGTATCACGTGTCAAAGAGTGGGGAAGTCAGGGCCGGCTCCTAAAGCACCCCTGAACTCTTTGCCCGTGATAGAGGAGCCTTTCCAGCTGATTGCTGTGGATATCGTGGGACCACTGCCCATACCCAGCAGTTCTGGAAAGCGATTCATCCTCACTGTGGTAGACTTTGCTACCCGGTATCCAGAGGCAGTAGCTCTGTCTTCAATTAGGGCAGATAAGGTGGCGGATGCCCTGTTGGCCATCTTTTCCCGAGTAGGATTTCCCAGGGAGATGCTTACCGACCAGGGGACCCAGTTCATGTCTGGCATAATGAAGGCCCTCTGTAAGAAAATGCAGGTGCAGCATCTGGTATCAAGTGCATATCATCCTCAAACCAATGGTTTGTGCGAACGCTTCAATGCTACCCTCAAACAGATGTTGAAAATGCTGGTTGAGTCCCAGGGACGCGACTGGGAACGTTACCTCCCACACCTGCTATTTGCTTACCGAGAGGTCCCACAGGCCTCGACAGGGTTCTCTCCCTTCGAGCTCCTGTATGGCAGACGGGTCCGGGGACCCCTTGGTTTAGTAAGAGAATCCTGGGAAGAGGAGCAGAGCACCCCAGGAGTGTCCATTGTGGAGTATGTCATGCGTTTCCGTGACAAAATGCAGACCTTGACGCAGTTGGTGCATGTCAACATGGCGCAAGCCCAGGCTGACCAGAAGCATTGGTACGACCAGAACGCCCGCTAGCGGACCTACCAGGTGGGTCAGATGGTGTGGGTGCTGGTCCCCGTACCAAAGGACAAGCTTCAGGCAGCCTGGGAGGGCCCTTACGTCATTCACCAACAGCTCAACTCAGTCACCTACGTGGTCACCCTCGACCCCGAGCGGGGTAGGCGGAAGGCCTTTCACGTCAACATGATGAAGGCTCATCAAGAACGTGGGCCCTGTGTCCTACCGGTCTGCAACCTGCCCGAGGATGGGGAGGAAGATCCCCTCCTGGACATGTTGGCCCAAGCGAAGGCCAGCGGGTCCATTGAGGATGTGGAGATAAGCACCTTGCTATTCACAAGCCAGCGGTCTCAGATGCGAGCGGTGTTGGAATCCTTCCAAGTCATGTTCACCAACATGCCTGGAAGGACGGCGGTGGCGGTCCATGAGGTGGACACCGGTAATCATGCCCCACTCCGGCGGACAGCCAATCGAATCTCCGACGAGGTGCAGCACGTCATGCGCCAGGAGATCGATGAGATGCTGAAGTTGGGAGTGATTACCCAGTCCAAGAGCGCGTGGGCCTCACCTGTAGTCCTGGTGCCAAAGAAGGACCGGACCACCCGATTCTGTGTGGACTACAGGGGGCTCAACGCTATCGCGGCCTCCGATGCACAACCAATGCCACGCATTGAGGAGTTGCTGGAGCGGTTAGCTAGTGCAAGCTATCTCTCCATTATGGATCTGAGTCGGGGATATTGGCAGATTCCCCTGAGCCCTGAGGCCCAGGAGAGGTCAGCCTTTATCACCCCCTTTGGATTGTACGAATCCACGGTCATGCCATTCGGCATGAAAAATGCCCCGGCCACTTTCCAGAGAATGGTTAACTCCCTGCTCCTGGGACTGGAGAGGTACGCGGTGGCGTACCTGGATGACATTGCCGTCTTCAGTCCCACCTGGGGGATCACCTCAAGCATCTGCGGCAGGTGCTCGGGCGCATCCGCCAGGCAGGCTTGACCATTAAGCCAGGAAAGTGCCAGATGGGCATGAACGAGGTCCACTACCTGGGGCACCGGGTAGGCGGGGGCACGCTGAAACCAGAGCCCGGGAAAGTGGACGCTATCGTGTCCTGGCCCACCCCCAGGACCAAAAAGCAGGTGCTGTCCTTCTTGGGCACTGCAGGGTACTATAGGCGCTTTGTGCCAAACTATAGTAGCCTTGCGAAGCCTCTCACAGACCTCACCAAGAAAAACCTACCCCATGCAGTCGATTGGACCGAGGCCTGCGAGGTCATCTTCCAGGCTCTGAAGACGGCCCTGAGCAGCTCCCCTGTGCTGAGGGCGATTGACAGCAAGCAGCCATTCCTAGTACAGACTGATGCTAGTGAGTTTGGCCTCGGAGCTGTGCTCAGCCAGGTCGACTCAAGGAACCAAGAGCACCCAGTGTTGTACCTCAGCCGAAAGCTCCTCCCGAGGGAAGTGGCCTATTCCACGATAGAGAAAGAGTGTCTGGCCATTGTATGGGCTCTGCAACGCTTACAGCCCTACCTGTACGGGCGCCCCTTCACTGTCGTGACCGACCACAACCCCCTGAGCTGGCTGAACTCCCTGTCCGGTACCAACGGGAGGTTGCTACGCTGGAGCCTCACGCTCCAGCAGTACGACTTTACCGTGCAGCACCGAAAAGGCAGCGAGCATGGCAATGCCGATGGGTTATCCCGGCGGGGAGAGCCCACAGGGACACGCTTAGAGGAGTACCGAGAGGTTCTTCCTCCATAGCGTCATCAAAAAGGGGGAGGTGTCATGAAAATGAATATTGCTCATGATTTCAAGGTATTGGAGAGACAGATGTAGCTCCCCCATCCCTCCTCCCTTTGTTGGTTTCTGTGCGGTTTACACAGAACCATTGCCAGCATCCCCCCAGCTTAAGTCATTTACGACGGATCGTAAATACCAGTGGAGATGTGCACCGGTATAAACCAGTTCTGTCTCTACTAAAACTCCTTTGTCTAAACTTCACCGTGTTTTCAATATTGAATTTAAGACGACCCGATCATACCACAAACGCAGAATTCATATTTTTAGATTACTTATCGTGTTGTGTATTCAATGTTGTATTTTGTACAGTTGTATCACATTCTGGAACCTGGGAACGGAGTGCTGCCATTGTAAATATGACAAGCAGGTCATATTTGGTATCAAACTTCTCAGAATCACCTGACCTGAAATATGAGTTATAGATCATAATTGTGAGACTGCCCCACCCACAGATATGAAGGATGGGGATTTATGAAGCATGTAAAAGTCAGTTTTAATTACAGTCAATGGCGTACTACTCTTACCAGCCCTTGCATGTCAAAAGCATGCTAGCCATGGTCTCCCATTGAGAGGTTCACCATAGAGACATTCCATAGCTATCTATGAGTTCCCATGCCAGCCGTGACCAAGGCTCCACTGCTTACCTTCAGAGTCTGTCAAGGGCTATCCACTAAAATGTGTTGTACAATGGCTGCTGACACTGGCTTCCCATCCTGTGGCGCTTTTGTATAGGCATAAATTAGTAAAATCCAGTTTTAATACAGTTCAATGGAGTCTACCTCACAGCCTTTGGCCGTCAAAAGGCCAATGGCAGCCATGGTTCTCCCATTGGGGTCAGAGCCCATAGAGACTTCCATTGGGTACTCATGAGGTTCTCCATCCAGCCGTGACAAGCACTCATGCTTGCTGCAAGAGTCTGTCAATGGAATGCACAATGATTTCAATGGCTGTTTGACAATGCTGGCTTCCCCATCTGTGGACTTTTGTTTAGGCATACATTAGTAAAAGTCAGTTTTAATTACAGTAAATTGCGTCTACTCTAACAAGCCTTGGGCTGTCAAAGTCAATGCAGCCATGGTCTCCATAAAGACTCTTTCATTGGGTCTTTCATTGAGGTCTCCCATCAGCCTGACCAAGGCTCTCAATGTTTAGCTTATATCTGTAGGATGCCAATGTTTTACAATGCACTGCTGAACATGCTGGCAGTCTGCCATTGTGGGACTTTTGTATAGGCATACATAAGTTAAAAGTCACTTATATATTACAGTCAATGGCAGTACTACCTTACCAGCCCTTGGCATGTCAAAGCAATTGCAAGATGGTCTCCATTGAGATTCCCATTGGTTCACGCCATAAACTTCCATTGGGTTTATCAGAGGCTTCTCCATCCAGCCCGCTGACCTAGGCTCTCACTGCTTAGCTCAAGAGCCCCTGTAAGGGCATGCACAATGGTTTACCAATGGCTGCTGACAGCTGCTACCATCTGTGGTACTTTTTGTTATAGGCATACATTATTAAAAGTCATTTTAATTATAGTCAATGGCTGTCTAATTTCCTGCCTCTTTGGCTGTCAAAATCAAATTCACATGGTCTCCATGAGTTCCCATTGGTCACTATAGAGACTTCCATTGGGTCTCTCATGGTCTTCCCTATCCAGCAGTACCAAGCTCCACGTTTAGCTCAAGAGATCTGTCAAGAGATGACCATTGGTTTTAAACTATGGCTGCTGACGTGCTGGCTTCCATATTTGTGGGACTTTGTATAGCATACATTAGTAAAAGTCAGTTAATACAGTCAATGGCGTCTACTTCTTACTCAGCCCTTTGGCCTGTCAAAAGGCCATGCAGCCATTGGTCTCCATTGAGATTCCCATTGGGTCACCCATAGAGACTTCCATTGGGTCTCTCATGAGGTCTCCCATCCAGCCCGTGACCAAGGCTCTCACTGCTTAGCTTCAAGATCTGTCAAGGGCATGCACATGGGTTTTACAATGGCTGCTGACATGCTGGCTTCCCATCTGTGGGACTTTTGTATAGGCATACATTAGTAAAAGTCAGTTTTAATTACAGTCAATGGCGTTTTACTCTTACCAGCCCTTGGCCTGTCAAAAGTCAATGCAGCCATGGTCTCCCATTGAGATTCCCATTGGGTCACCCATAGAGACTTCATTGGGTCTCTCATGAGGTCTCCCATCCAGCCCGTGACCAGGCTCTCACCTGCTTAGCTCAAGAGTCTGTCAAGGGCATGCACAATGGGTTTACAATGGCTGCTGACATGCTGGCTTCCATCTGTGGGACTTTTGTATAGGCATACATTAGTAAAAGTCAGTTTTAATTACAGTCAATGGCGTCTACTCTTACTAGCCCTTTGGCCTGTCAAAAGTCAATGCAGCCATGGTCTCCAATTGAGATTCCATTGGTCACCATAGAGACTTCCATTGGGTCTTTCATGAGGTCTCCCATGCAGCCCGTGACCAAGGCTCTCACTGCTTAGCTTCAAGAGTCTGTCAAGGGCATGCACAATGAGTTTACAATGGCTGCTGACATGCTAGCTCCCATCTTGGACTTTTATATAGGCATACATTAGTAAAAGTCAGTTTTAATTACAGTCAATGGCGTATACTCTTACCAGCCCTTTGGTCTGTCAAAAGTCAATGCAGCCATGGTTCTTAGCCCATTGAGGTCACCCATTAAGACTTCCATTAGGTCTCTCATGAGGTCTCCCATCCAACCCAGTACCAAGGCTCTCACTGCTTAGCTTCAAGAGTCTGTCAAGAGCATGCACAATGGGTTTACAATGGCTGTTGACATGCTGGCTTCCCATCTGTGGGACTTTTGTATAGGCATACATTAGTAAAATCAGTTTTAATTACAGTCAATGGCGTCTACCTTACCAGCCCTTTGGCCTGTCAAAAGTCATGCACATGGCTCCCATGATTCCCATGGTCACCCATTAGATCTGGTCTCTCATGAGGTCTCCCATCCAACCTTGACCAAAGCTCTCATTGCTTAGCTTCAAGAGTCTGTCAAGGGCATGCACAATGGGTTTACAATGGCTGCTGCATGCTGGTTTCCATCTGTGGGACTTTTGTATAGGCATACATTAGTAAAAGTCAGTTTTAATTACAGTCAATGGCGTCTACTCTTACAGCCCTTTGGCCTGTCAAAAGTCAATGCAGCCATGGTCTCCATTGAGATTCCCATGGGTCACCATAGAGAATCCTGTCTCATGAGTCTCTCATCCAGCCTGTGACCAAGGCTCTCACTGCTTAGCTTCAAGAGTCTGTCAAGGGCATGCACAATGGTTTACAATGGCTGCTGACACCTGGCTCCCATCTCTGGGACTTTTGTATAGGCATACATTAGTAAAAGTCAGTTTTAATTACAGTCAATGGCGTCTATATTACCAGCCCTTTGGCTGTCAAAAGTCAATGCAGCCATGGTCTCCCATTGAGTTCCCATTGGCTCCCATTAGAGACTTCCATGGGTCTCTCATGAGGTCTCCCATCCACCCGTGACCAAGGTCTCATTGTTAGCTTCAAGAGTCTGTCAAGGGCATGCACAATGGGTTTACAATGGCTGCTGACATGGTGGCTTCCCATCTGTGGGATGTTTGTAAGAGCAATACATTAGTAAAAGTCAGTTTTAATTACAGTCAATGGCATCTACTCTTACGAGCCCTTTGGCCTTTCAAAACTCAATGCAGCCTTGGTCTCCCAATTGGGTACCCATAGAGACTTCCATTGGGTCTCTCATGAGGTCTCCCATCCACCCAGTGACCAAGGCTCTCATTGCTTAGCTTCAAGAGTCTGTCAAGGCATGCACAATGGTTTACAATGCTGCTGCATGCTGGCTTCCCATCTGTGGGACTTTTGTATAGGCATACATTAGTAAAAGTCAGTTTTAATTACAGTCAATGGCGTCTACTCTTACCAGCCCTTTAGCCTGTCAAAAGTCGATGCAGCCATGGTCTCCCATGGGCACTTCATTGGACTTCCATGAGGTCTCCATCCAGCCCGTGACCAAGGCTCTACTGCTTAGCTTCAAGAGTCTGTCAAGGGAATGCACAATGGGTTTACAATGGCTGCTGACACTGGCTTCCCATCTGTGGACTTTTGTATAGGCATACATTAGTAAAAGTCAGTTTTAATTACAGTCAATGGCTACTACTCTTACAGCCCTTGGCTGTCAAAGAACTGCACATGCACCCATTGAGTTCCCATTGGTTAACCCATAGAGTACTTCCATTGGGTCTCTCATGAGGTCTCCCATCCAGCCCGTGACCAAGGCTCTCACTGCTTAGCTTCAAGAGTCTGTCAAGGGCATGCACAATGAGTTTACAATGCTGCTGACATGTTGGCTTTCCATCTGTGGGACTTTTGTATAGGCATACATTAGTAAAAGTCAGTTTTAATTACAGTCAATGGAGTCTACTCTTACCAGCCCTTGGCCTGTCAAAAGTCAATGCAGCCATGGTCTCCCATAATTCCAGGTCACTTAATCATTGGGTCTCTCATGAGGTCTCCCATCCAGCCTGTGACCAAGGCTCTCACTGCTTAGCTTCAAGAGAATGGTGCACAATGGGTTTACAATGGCTGCTACATGCTGGCATCCCATCTGGGGGACTTTTGTATAGGCATACATTAGTAAAAGTCAGTTTTAATTACAGTCAATGGCGTCTACTTCTACCAGCCCTTTGGCTGTCAAAAGTCAATGCAGCCATGGTCTTGAGTCCCATTGGCATGAACTTCCATTGGGTCTTCATGAGGTCTCCCATCCAGCTCTGTGACCAAGCTCTCCACTGCTTTAGCTTCAAGAGTCTGTCAAGGCATGCACAATGGGTTTACAATCACTGCTGACATGCTGGCTTTCCATCTGTGGGACTTTTGTATAGGCATAATAGTAAAAGTCAGCTTTATTTACAGTCAATGGGTCTACTCTTACCAGCCCTTTGGCCTGTCAAAAGTCAATCAGCCATGGTCTCCCATTGAGATTCCCATTGGTCACCTATAGAGACTTCCATTGGGTCTCTCATGAGGTCTCCCATCCAGCCTATGACCAAGGCTCTCACTGCTTAGCTTCAAGAGTCTGTTAATGGCATGCACAATGGGTTTACAATGGCTGCTGACATGCTGGCTTCCATCTGTGGGACTTTTGTATAGGCATACATTAGTAAAAGTCAGTTTTAATTACAGTCAATGGCGTCTACTCTACCAGCCCTTTGGCCTGTCAAAAGTCAATCAGCCATGGTCTCCCATTGAGATTCCCATTGGGTCACCATAGAGACTTCCATTGGGTCTCTCATGAGGTCTCCCATCCAGCCCATAACCAAGGCTCTCACGCTTAGCTTAAAGAAACTGTCAAGGGCATGCACATTGGGTTAACAATGGCTGCTGACTTCTGGCTTCCCATCTGTGGGACTTTTGTATAGGCATACATTAGTAAAAGTCAGTTTTAATTACAGTCAATGGCGTCTACTCTTACAGCCCTTTGGCCTGTCAAAAGTAAAATGCAGCCAGGTCTCCAATTGAGATTCCCATTGGGTCACCCATAGAGACTTCCATTGGGTCTCTCATGAGGTCTCCCATCCAGCCCGTGACCAAGGCTCTACCTGCTTAGCTTCAAGAGTCTGTCAAGGGCATGCACAATGGGTTTACAATGGCTGCTGACTCTGCTTCCCATCTTGGGACTTTTGTATAGGCATACATTAGTAAAAGTCAGTTTTAATTACAGTCAATGGCGTCTTCTCTTACTAGCCTTTGGCCTGTCAAAAGTCAATGCAGCCATGGGTCTCCCAATTGAGATTCCCATTGGGTCACCCATAGAGACTTCCATTGGGTCTTTCATGAGGTCTCCCATCCAGCCCGTGACCATGGCTCTCACTGCTTAGCTTCAAGAGTCTGTCAAGGGCATGCACAATGAGTTTACAATGGCTGCTGACATGCTGGCTTACCCATCTGAGGGACTTTTGTATAGGCATACATTAGTAAAAGTCAGTTTTAATTACAGTCAATGGCGTCTACTCTTACCAGCCCTTTGGCCTGTCAAAAGTCAATGCAGCCATGGTCTCCCATTGAGACACCATTGAAACTTCCATTAGGTCTCTCATGAGGTCTCCCATGCAGCCTGTGACCAAGGCTCTCACTGCTTAGCTTCAAGAGTCTGTCAAGGCATGCACAATGGGTTTACAATGGCTGCTGACATGCTGGCTTCCCATCTGTGGGACTTTTATATAGGCATACATTAGTAAAAGTCAGTTTTAATTACAGTCAATGGCGTCTACTCTTACCAGCCCTTTGGCCTGTCAAAAGTCAATGCAGCCATGGTCTCCTATTGAGATTCCCATTGGGTCACCCATAGAGACTTCCATTGGGTCTCTCATGAGGTCTCCCATCCAGCCCGTAACCAAGGCTCTCACTGCTTAGCTTCAAGAGTCTGTCAAGGGCATGCACAATGGGTTTACAATGGCTGCTGACATGCTGGCTTCCCATCTGTGGGACTTTTGTATAGGCATACATTAGTAAAAGTCAGTTTTTAATTACAGTCAATGGCGTCTACGCTTACCAGCCCTTTGGCCTGTCAAAAGTCAATGCAGCCATGGTCTCCCCATTGGGTCTCTCATGAGGATCTCCCATCCAGCCTGTGACCAAGGCTCTCACTGCTTAGCTTCAAGAGTCTGTCAAGGGCATGCACAATGGTTTACAATGGCTGCTGACACGCTGGTTTCCTATCTGTGGGACTTTTGTATAGGCATACATTAGTAAAAGTCAGTTTTAATAACAGTCAATGGCGTCTACTCTTACTAGCCCTTTGGCCTGTCAAAAGTCAATGCAGCCAGGGTCTCCAATTGAGATTCCCATGGGGTCACCCATAGAGACATCCATTGGGTCTTTCATGAGGTCTCCCATCCAGCCCGTGACCAAGGCTCTCACTGCTTAGCTTCAAGAGTCTGTCAAGGGCATGCACAATGAGTTTACAATGGCTGCTGACATGCTAGCTACCCATCTCTGGGACTTTTGTAAGGCATACATTAGTAAAAGTCAGTTTTAATTACAGTCAATGGCGTATACTCTTACCAGCCCTTTGGTCTGTCAAAAGTCAATGCAGCCATGGTCTCCCATTGAGTCACCCATTAAGACTTCCATTAGGTCTCTCATGAGGTCTCCCATCCAACCCATGACCAAGGCTCTCACTGCTTAGCTTCAAGAGTCTGTCAAGGGCATGCACAATGGGTTTACAATGGCTGCTGACATGCTGGCTTCCCATCTGTGGGACTTTTGTATAGGCATACATTAGTAAAAGTCAGTTTTAATTACAGTCAATGGCGTCTACTCTTACCAGCCCTTTGGCCTGTCAAAAGTCAATGCAGCCATGGTCTCCCATTGAGAATCCCCATGGGTCACCCATAGAGACTTCCATTGGGTCTCTCATGAGGTCTCCCATCCAACCCATGACCAAGGCTCTCATTGCTTAGCTTCAAGAGTCTGTCAAGGGCATGCACAATGGGTTTACAATGGCTGCTCGCATGCTGGCTTCCCATCTGTGGGACTTTTGTATAGGCATACATTAGTAAAAGTCAGTTTTAATTACAGTCAATGGCGTCTACTCTTACCAGCCCTTTAGCCTGTCAAAAGTCGATGCAGCCATGGTCTCCCATTGGGTCACCAATAGAGAATTCCATTGAGTCTCTAATCCAGCCCGTGACCAAGGCTCTTACTGCTTAGCTTCAAGAGTCTGTCAAGGGCATGCACAATTGGTTTACAATGGCTGCTGACACCCTGGCTTCCCATCTGTGCGACTTTTGTATAGGCATACATTAGTAAAAGTCAGTTTTAATTACAGTCAATGGCGTCTACTCTTACGAGCCCTTTGGCCTTTCAAAACTCAATGCAGCCTTGGTCTCCCATTGGGTAACCCATAGAGACTTCCATTGGGTCTCTCATGAGGTCTCCCATCCAGCCCGTGACCAAGGCTCTCACTGCTTAGCTTCAAGAGTCTGTCAAGGGCATGCACAATGAGTTTACAATGCCTGCTGACATGCTGGCTTCCCATCTGTGGGACTTTTGTATAGGCATACATTAGTAAAAGTCAGTTTTAATTACAGTCAATGGCGTCTACTCTTACCAGCCCTTAGGCCTGTCAAAAGTCAATGCAGCCATGGTCTCCCATAAAGACTTTCATTGGGTCTCTCATGAGGTCTCCCATCCAGCCTGTGACCAAGGCTCTCACTGCTTAGCTTCAAGAGAATGCACAATGGGTTTACAATGGCTGCTAACATGCTGGCATCCCATCTGGGGGACTTTTGTATAGGCATACATTAGTAAAAGTCAGTTTTAATTACAGTCAATGGCTACTACTCTTACCAGCCCTTTGGCATGTCAAAAGCCAATGCTGCCATGGTCTCCCATTGAGATTCCCATTCGTTCACCCATAGATACTTCCATTGGGTCTCTCATGAGGTCTCCCATCCAGCTCGTGACCAAGGCTCTCACTGCTTAGCTTCAAGAGTCTGTCAAAGGCATGCACAATGGGTTTACAATGGCTGCTGACATGCTGGCTTTCCATCTGTGGGACTTTTGTATAGGCATACATTAGTAAAAGTCAGTTTTAATTACAGTCAATGGAGTCTACTCTTACCAGCCCTTTGGCCTGTCAAAAGTCAATGCAGCCATGGTCTCCATTGAGATTCCCATTGTGTCACCTATAGAGACTTCCATTGGGTCTCTCATGAGGTCTCCCATCCAGCCTGTGACCAAGGCTCTCACTGCTTAGCTTCAAGAGTCTGTCAATGGCGTGCACAATGGGTTTACAATGGCTGCTGACATGCTGGCTTCCCATCTGTGGGACTTTTGTATAGGCATACATTAGTAAAAGTCAGTTTTAATTACAGTCAATGGCGTCTACTTCTACCAGCCCTTTGGCCTGTCAAAAGTCAATTCAGCCATGGTCTCCCATTGAGATTCCCATTGGGTCACCCATAGAGACTTCCATTGGGTCTCTCATGAGGTCTCCCATCCAGCCCATGACCAAGGCTCTCACTGCTTAGCTTCAGGAGTCTGTTAAGGGCATGCACAATGGGTTTACAATGGCTGCTGACATGCTGGCTTCCCATCTGTGGGACTTTTGTATAGGCATACATTAGTAAAAGTCAGTTTTAATTACAGTCAATGGCGTCTACTCTTACCAGCCCTTTGGCCTGTCAAAAGTCAAAGCAGCCATGGTCTCCCATTGAGATTCCCATTGGGTCACCAATAGAGACTTCCATTGGGTCTCTCATGAGGTCTCCCATCCAGCCCGTAACCAAGGCTCTCACCGCTTAGCTTCAAGAAACTGTCAAGGGCATGCACATTGGGTTAACAATGGCTGCTGACGTTCTGGCTTCCCATTTGTGGGACTTTTGTATAGGCATACATTAGTAAAAGTCAGTTTTAATTACAGTCAATGGCGTCTACTCTTACTAGCCCTTTGGCCTGTCAAAAGGCAATGCAGCCAGGGTCTCCAATTGAGATTCCCATTGGGTCACCCATAGAGATGTCCATTGGGTCTTTCATGAGGTCTCCCATCCAGCCCGTGACCAAGGCTCTACCTGCTTAGCTTCAAGAGTCTGTCAAGGCATGCACAATGAGTTTACAATGGCTGCTGACATGCTATCTACCCATCTCTGGGACTTTTGTATAGGCATACATTAGTAAAAGTCAGTTTTAATTACAGTCAATGGCGTCTTCTCTTACCAGCCCTTGGGTCTGTCAAAAGTCAATGCAGCCATGGTCTCCCATTGAGATTCCCATTGGGTCACCCATAGAGACTTCCATTGGGTCTCTCATTGGGTCTCTCATGAGGTCTCCCATCCAGCCCATGACCATGGCTCTCACTGCTTAGCTTCAAGAGTCTGTCAAGGGCATGCACAATGGGTTTACAATGGCTGCTGACATGCTGGCTTCCCATCTGAGGGACTTTTGTATAGGCATACATTAGTAAAAGTCAGTTTTAATTACAGTCAATGGTGTCTACTCTTACCAGCCCTTTGGCCTGTCAAAAGTCAATGCAGCCATGGTCTCCCATTGAGACACCCATTGAGACTTCCATTAGGTCTCTCATGAGGTCTCCCATACAGCCCATGACCAAGGCTCTCACTGCGTAGCTTCAAGAGTCTGTCAAGGGCATGCACAATGGGTTTACAATGGCTGCTGACATGCTGGCTTCCCATCTGTGGGACTTTTGTATGGGCATACATTAGTAAAAGTCAGTTTTAATTACAGTCAATGGCGTCTACTCTTACCAGCCCTTTGGCCTGTCAAAAGTCAATACAGCCATGTTCTCCCATTGGGTCACCCATCGAGACTTCCATTGGGTCTTTCATGAGGTCTCCCACCCAGCCCGTGACCAAGGCTCTCCCTGTTTAGCTTCATGAGTCTGTCAAGGGCATGCACAATGGGTTTACAATCGCTGCTGACATGCTGGCTTCCCATCTGTGGGACTTTTGTATAGGCATACATTAGTAAAAGTCAGCTTTATTTACAGTCAATGGCGTCTACTCTTACCAGCCCTTTGGCCTGTCAAAAGTCAATTCAGCCATGGTCTCCCATTGAGATTCCCATTGGGTCACCCATCGAGACTTCCATTGGGTCTCTCATGAGGTCTCCCATCCAGCCCGTGACCAAGGTTCTCACTGTTCAGCTTCAAGAGTCTGTCAAGGGCATGCACAATGGGTTTACAATGGCTGCTGACATGCTGGCTTCCCATCTGTGGGCCTTTTGTATAGGCATACATTAGTAAAAGTCAATTTTAATTACAGTCAATGGCGTCTACTCTTACCAGCCCTTTGGCCTGTCAAAAGTCAATGCATCCATGGTCTCCCATTGAGATTCCCATTGGGTCTCTCATGAGGTCTCCCATCCAGCCCGTGACCAAGGCTCTCACTGCTTAGCTTCAAGAGTCTGTCAAGAGCATGCACAATGGGTTTACAATGGCTGCTGACGTGCTGGCTTCCCATCTGTGGGACTTTTGTATAGGCATACATTAGTAAAAGTCAGTTTTAATTACAGTCAATGGCGTCTACACTTACCAGCCCTTTGGCCTGTCAAAAGTCAATGCAGCCATGGTCTCCCATTGAGATTCCCATTGGGTCACCCATAGAGACTTCCATTGGGTCTCTCATGAGGTCTCCCATCCAGCCTGTGACCAAGGCTTTCACTGCTTAGCTTCAAGAGTCTGTCAAGGGCATGCAAAATGGGTTTACAATGGCTGCTGACATGCTGGCTTCCCATCTGTGAGACTTTTGTATAGGCATACAATAGTAAAAGTCAGTTTTATTTACAGTCAATGGCGTCTACTCTTACCAGCCCTTTGGCCTGTCTAAAGTCAATGCAGCTCCACACGCTGCCATGGCTCTAAATTGTTTGTAATCTCCCTCCATTTAGGATTACAGGTCATGGTTACAAAAAGATCGGTCGTCCAAATTTAGTCACAATAGCCATGGCATCCTGATAGCGTTGCTGCATGTTTCTTGGACTGCCTTCAAAGGAAGATGGTAAAATGACCGTCTTGCCAATGGGAATACCTTTCTCAATAGATTTTTTCAGGAGATGTTCCTGGAGTACGCAATAATCCTCCACTTTTAAATCCTTTTGGTGTTGACGGATAAAATTTAAGCGATTAGCCTCGATTTTCACATACGCATCCACTAATTACTGCTGTGTTAGTTTGCCACCATTGAGGACAGGATTGAACCGATTCCGTACAGACAACAAATAGCAGTAATACTGGAGCTGTGTAACCCTGCGTGGACTTTGGCCTTGATGCTTGAGTCCCTCATGCCAGCCTTGTTCTCCATGAGGGAAAAATAAGGGATACAGTAATGCATCTAAATTGCTGTGTAGAATACTGACTTGCTGTGTTTTTGGGGCCAAGGGGTTATTTGGATCAGGTTTCAAATGAATTAAAATGTCTCTATTGAATGGTGGCTCTCCATCAGCATGTTCAAAGACCACAGCAACTTCATTGACAGTAGGATTGTTATAGCGTATAGGGTCTTGCTGTCTGTCTTGTTTAATGGCCATGATAATATTTGGCATGACGGTGCCATGTTCTACTGCCTTCTGTTGTTCTTCTAATTCAACGTCACGTAGCATTTTGTAGGCTGAAACAAAGGGATTAATATTATCCAATTGAAGAGCAATGATACTCATTAAAGTAGGATGACATTTAACATTTTCTGGAGAGTGTAGCCGTTGTTCTATAGCGGTTGCAGTATCTAAAATGTACAGTTGTGCATATGCTGGAGGTTGATCTTGAGCAGGATGGAGTATTCCCGTGCGATGATAAATTTGCCCATGAATACGGAAACAGTAAGGGCCGTGTCCAGGTGGTGGAGAAACATGGGCACCCATGGAGGCAAAAGCAAAAGAACTATTAATGCTCCTGATATTCTCAATCAAATTTCGACTGTACTCACTCTCTCCTTTCAGCAGGCGTTGGAAGACCTCCGGGTATTGAGGTAATGGTACCTTTACTTTTCCCTTGTGGCAACAAAGACTAAACTGTTGATCTGATGGGCGTTCAGCAGTAAAATGCAGAGCCTCACAATGTTCACATATTAACGTCATGGCACCACAGGTATGTTCTTACAATAGCATGATCCTGATCAGTAAATCCAATGGGATGTAGGAGAGGTGTAGATAACAAATGTAGATGTTTATTGTGTAATCCTACATAGATGAGACGTGGAAGGGACGTAGAATCAAAACATTCAATAAATGAAGAAATTGAATAAATATTCCGTTCTGGCTCTTGCAATGTTGAAGTGGAAGAACTTTTGCGTACGTCACGACGTGATGCAGCCAAATGGGTCAAGCGGAGTTGTTTAGACGTAGGAGACAGCGTATCTTGACGCATCTGTCTTGTCCTTTTAAGCCTCATAATTTTATAATGTTTGCTGTATGGCGTCTCCTCAGCAGAGTGTTTTCGTTTACATGTGGCCTTGCGATGTGGTAAAACCTGTTCAGTTGTAGTTAAGACACTAGAAGAAAAGGTGGCAGCAGTTTGAGGATCAGACGAAGAAGTGGCAGCAGTATGAGGATCAGACGAAAAGATGGCAGCAGTATGAGGGTCAAACGAAGAGGTGGCAGCAGTATGAGGATCAGACAGATCTCCTGTAGGCATTAACTTTTGTTGTTTGCGTCTTTGACGCGCAGCCATTGATTTTTTGCCTAATCGTTCCGTCCTTCCTTCCAAAGACTCTTTTGAAAGCCGTGTCTTCAAAGCAGCCTTTTCCTTGTCCAAGCGAAGTCGTCTTTCTTCAGAACTCTCGTCCGCACGCTTCTTGTGCATACGCACAGCCTCCTTGTCAAGCTTTGCTTTTGTTTTTCCCATGGAGGTCATAGGAGGTGTTAAAGGCTGTTCACTTTGTAGAATGTCAGTAGACGAAGAGGCAGGAGTAGTATCTTTGTCAGACTCTAATTTTTGGTGTTTGCGTCTGCGACACTCAGCCATGGCTCTTGTTGCCATTCGTTGGCTTCTTTCTTCGGAAGAGAGTTCAGAAATATGTTTCTTCGAAGCAGCCTTCGCAGCATCCAACTGAAAACGTCTCAGTGGAGAAGAGAGTTTGGCAATGCGTATCACTTTAGCAGCCTTACGAAGATCTAACCGAAGACGTCTCTCTTCCGAAGTCTCCCCTGCAATGCGTTTCGCCTGAGCAGCCTTAACACGATCTAAGCGAAGACGTCTCTTTTCTGAAGTCTCCTCAGAAGTGCGTTTCGCCTTAGCAGCCTTATCACTATCTAAGCGAAGACGTCTCTCTTCTGAAGTTTCCTCAGCAGTGCGTTTCGCCTTAGCAGCCTTACGAAGATCTAACCGAAGACGTCTCTCTTCCGAAGTCTCCTCTGCAATGCGTTTCACCTGAGCAGCCTTAACACGATCTAAGCGAAGACGTCTCTTTTCTGAAGTCTCCTCAGAAGTGCGTTTCGCCTTAGCAGCCTTATCACTATCTAAGCGAAGACGTCTCTCTTCCGAAGTCTCCTCAGCAGTGCATGTTGCCTTAGCAGCCTTATCATGATCTAACCGAAGACGTCTCTCTTCCGAAGTCTCCTCTGCACGCTTCTTCTTAGGCGTAGATGCAGCCTCCTTGGCAAGAGCGAGATTTTTGGTTGGAGAGCTCATGTTTGTAAGAATAGGCAGTGAATCCAATCCAAAATGAGCTAGAGTGTGTTAGTTAACCTTCCTAGCGTTATTCCCGAGCCTGATTCGGGGTTAACATTCACTACCAGAAGCGTTAACCCCGAGTCAGGCTCGGGCTTACCCGCGTTCGCGGCAGATGCGGTGAGAAAACCGCATCTGCCGCACTTGCCGCACTTGCCGCACTTGCGCCGCACTTGCGGCGCGGTTGCGGCGCGGTTGCGGCAATCTGCATAGGAACCAACCACCTCGGATGACCCTCATACACTGTTATATGTGCCCCTGCAGCCTAGTAAACCATTAGCAGCACTGTTTTTGTGTGAAAAGTGGCTGCAGTAGAAGTGAGATAATGATTTTATACACTTACATGCCTGCGTACTTGAGGGCGTCTCCCTGTGTGTGCTGGCACTTGTGGGCTGTGCTCATCATGTCTGCTCTCCCCCTCCCTTAGGCACGCCCCCTCTCAGCCTGCTATAGTGATGTGAGGCTGATTGCGTCATAAAGGGGCGGGGCTAAATCGTGGCATCCCGGTAGCCCCGCCCATTTATGACGCAATCAGCCTCACATCACTATAGCAGGCTGAGAGGGGGCGTGCATAAGGGAGGGGGAGAGCAGACATGATGAGCACAGCCCACAAGTGCCAGCACACACAGGGAGACGCCCTCAAGTACGCAGGCATGTAAGTGTATAAAATCATTATCTCACTTCTACTGCAGCCACTTTTCACACAAAAACAGTGCTGCTAATGGTTTACTAGGCTGCAGGGGCACATATTAACAGTGTATGAGGGTCATCCGAGGTGGTTGGTTCCCTTTACTATGCAGATTACCGCAACCGCACCGCAAACGCGGCGCAAGTGCGGCAGCTATGCGGCAAGTGCGGCAGATGCGGTTTTTTTACCGCATCTGCCGCGAACGCGGGTAGCCCGCTTTTAGCAAAAAATTCAAGACCTAAACAGACCGCCAGGGAGGTTAAGGAAACAATCAATAATAACTATTTCTAAATAGGCAAAAACAATAAAAGTAAAGTGTGTATTTCAATAACCTGTGAAAAGCAAATCATGGACTTCTTTAGAGTACGAAATAAATATTTAATGATGTTGACTGTATGGAGTTGTGAATGCAAATCAGTGTGTTTAAAGTCCTTAAAAAGAGACTTGAAGGCAAAACAAATGGATGTAAGGGGCCTTTCAGATGCACGTTGTAAATGCAGAGCTCCAACATTTGAAAAAAAGCGATTAAAGTACCGATATGACGGCAAGTTCCGCATAACCGCCAGCAGTGGTGGAATTACAGAAGTTGGGGCAAAATGGAAGAGGTAGCGTTCATTTTTACCTTGAACTTAGGGTTTTGTGATTATTGCGGAAGTAGTGGTATTTATTTTTCTCTCTGCAGTTGGGGAAATAGCGGCATTAACGGCGAGCATCAAATGGCGCAATGTGACCAAGCAGGGTGAAAAAAGAAATAAGGCAACTTCCGCAGTACATGGTGAAACAGGCAGGTCAATGTAAAAATGAACATTAATCGGGCGATGTAGCGGGACCTTACGCAACCGCACCCTGGTGGCGGGTATGGGGAACTTGCATTAACATTCAGAATATTACCACATGTTATAGAATTATGTAAATCTGCATGTACAACGCACGTGTACCCCAGTGGGTCATATAGTGCAAAATGCCATGCAACCAATATATTTGGTATGTAAAAGTAGTTAATGTCCCACTGGCACGACAATAAGGCAGTGGTAAGGTAGCATTACATCCAAACTGTTAAATATAAGACAGGTAGTAGTCCTACAGACTCATTAGTATGAAATATAATCAAAAAAATAATCAAAATGGCATATAATGGGTTAATATACTCCTAACAGTATAACGACACACTCCAAGTAGAAATAAAATATAGAACAGTCTGTAAGGGGTTAATGTACCACTGGCACGCGTACAAAATACTGCACGATCAATAAAATTACAAATAGTATTAAAGAAGTTAGTATTCAAATGCCAGTAGTAGACCACATAGTGACATAGGCAGTGAATAGCCAAGACAATAGAAGGGGTTAATGTACTACTTACATCCTATAAAACAGTATGGAAGAGAAAATAAATAATAAATGGTATACAAGAGGTTAATTTTCAAATGTCATGAGTACAGCACATAGTGACACAGTTAGTGAATAGCAAACAGAATGGAAGGGGTTAATGTAGCAGTTAGAACCCTATAAAACAGTGTGACAGAAAATTAAAATGCAAATGGCATAGAAGAGGTTAATGTAGAAATGGGCATAGTACAGCACATAGTGAGATAGCAAGTGGAGCACAAATAGAATAGAAGGGGTTAAAAAGGTATTAAAAAAACAGGTCAATATGGTGAAATGTAGCTCATATGAAATTTGTATAAAGAAAGGGTTAATATAACCATAGGCATTAGGAATATATACTCTGATGTGATATTGTACTGTGAAAACAGCTTTTTAGGTTTTAAATACTGAAAAAATTCTAATTTCGCGCTTTAAGATGGCGGACGCGTAATGTTCATTCATAAAATAGCGGCAGACGCCAGCCGCTGTGTGATTGGGCAGCGGAAACTTCAAAAACATGGCGCCGTGAATCCGATTGGTCGGCGCTCAGCGGGGAGACCGGCGACTTGGATGCCCAGCGCCTGGTTCTGTTTTCGGCCAGAGCGCAAGGCTCAGGTCGGTCGTAGCGTGAAAGTATGTAGCTTCGCCCCGCTGTGCTATGATTGGTCTGGCGGCAACTTCAGAAGATGGCGCTGAGCATCCGATTGGTCGGCGCTCAGTGGGGAAAACCGCGCTTTCCCTGCCGAGCGCTTGGTTCTATTTTCGGCCATAGTGGTCGGCAGCATCGGGGTCGCCGCTTTTACCGCGGAACGCCGCGCTTGGAGCGCCGAATTCGGCGCCGAATTCTGGAAGTGTGTGGGAGTGTGTGGCTCAGCTTTCCCCGCTGAGCGCCGCCACACACTCCCACAATTCGGCGCCGAGTTCAGCGCTCCAAGCGCGGCGCTCCGCGGTAAAAGCGGCGACCCCGATGCCGGCGACCACTATGGCCAAAAATCGAACCAGGCGCTCGGCAGGAAAAGCTCGGCTTTCCCCGCTGAGCGCCGACCAATCGGAATCACAGCTATACTCTGTAAAGTTGCCGCTGTCCAATCACAACACAGCGGGGCGTAGCTACACACTTCCAAGGTCCACAAACGCAGTGGCCGAAAATCGAACCAGGCGCTCGGCAGGGAAAGCGCCGCATTCCCCGTTGAGCGCCGGCATAAAATCCCACACACTCCCACAATTTGGCGCCGAGTTCGCTGCTCCAAGCGCGGTGTTCCGCGCTAAAAGCGGCGACCCTGATGCCGCCGACCACTATGGCCGAAAATAGAACCAGGCGCTCGGCAGGGAAAGCGCGGCTTTCCCCGCTGAGCGCCGACCAATCGGAATAAAACCGCTATCTACCGCGACCAATCACAATCACGCCTCATTCCTCCATGTATCCCTATGGGAAGACGCCCTCCAATCACAATCACGGCGCCATTTTTGAAAATACACCGCGACCAATCACATTGGCGCCTCATTCCTCCATCTTTCGGAATGGCAAAAAATCAGTACATTAAAAATAAAATAACATAATAATAAATAAATACACATAAAAATAATTAAAATAAAAATGTATAAAATTAAAATATTTATAACATGAACTAATGAAAATAATATCAAACAAATCAAATCCCCAAAAAATCGAAGGACGATGCCGCGGAGCACTATGGCCGAAAATCGAACCAGGCCCTCGGCAGGGAAAGCACGGCTTTTCCCGCTGACCGCCGACCAATCGGAGTCAGAGCGCCATCTACCGTGACCAATCACAATCGCGGCGCCATTTTTGAAAATACACAGCGACCAATCACAATCGCGCCTCATTTCTCAATGCATCTCTATGGGAAGAGACGCTGAGAATTCGATTGGTCGGCGGTCAGCGGGAACAGCGGAAAGTTGTATGGGCGGCGCCTGAATAAGTGTTCGGCCACAGCGGTCTGATGCACCGCGGAGGCCGCTAGAAGCGCCGAAGTTTGCGCTTGTAGCGCAGAAGTCGGCGCTTGCAGCGGCGAAGTGTCCGAACAGTGGCGCAGGCTCCATGCAGCGCCGATTGGCGCTGCATGGCGCACCATAGTAAAAGTGGTGAAAATAAAAGATTGCAAAAGAGGTGAAAATAAAACGTAACATCAGGAATATAGACTCTGATGTGAAAAGGTATCTTTCAAAAAGGATATCTTAGCTGATAAATCGCATAACCCGATCCGGCGCTTGCTTCCCGACGGCCCTCACGAAGGATGGATATCTTGGCTGAAATATATTCCAACAGATGGTCCAGCGGTAGCTTCTCGTTCTCCCTCAAAGACCCTCACAAAGGATGGATATCTCGGCAGAAATAGAGTCCAACAGATGGTCCAGCGGTAGCTTCTCGTTCTCCCTCAAACAGGATACAAAGAGGTGGAAGATTCAAATTTGGCGCTATAAATAAGCGGCCTTATCTCATTGGTAGGCGGCAACCTCAGAAAGATGGCGCCATGAATGTGATTGGTCGCTGTGTATTTTCAAAAATGGCGCCGTGATTGTAATTGGAGGGCGCCTTTCCATAGGGATACATGGAGGAATGAGGCGCTATTCTGATTGGTCGCCGTCAGCACACAGCGACCAATCAGAAGAGCACCTCACTTCCTATACAGATACATAGCGGTATGTCGGCGATTTTATGGCCGGGCCCCTGGTTCTATTTTCGGCCACGGGGCTCGGCTCTGATCGGTCGTTCCACGGCTCCGGAGACTCGCTTCGCGGCCATTGCTTGCGCCTTAGCAATGGCTCGCAATCATTGCGAGTCATTGCTGATGCGCCAGCTATCGCCGCGAAGCGCTCATTGCGAGTCTCCGGCCCCGTGGAACGACCGACCACACCGAGCCCCGTGGCCGAAAATAGAACCAGGGACCCGGCCATAAATTCGCCGAAACACTGCTATGTATCTCTATGGGAAGTAAGGCGCTCTTCTGATTGGTCGCCGTCAGCATACAGCGACCAATCAGAATACCGCCTCACTTCCCATAGACATAGAATAGACGACTTAGACTTTCAAATTTACCGCTGAAAGTGAGGCGCTTTTCTGATTGGTCGCCGCCAGCACACAGCGACCAATCAGAAAAGCGCCTCACTTCCCATAGAGATAGAATGGACAAAAAATCATCCATTCTATCTCTATGCGAAGTGAGGCGCTCTTCTGATTGGTCGCTGTGTGCTGACGCGGACCAATCAGAATAGCGCCTCACTTCCCATAGACATATAATGGACGACTTTGAGTTTCAAATTTACCGCTTAAACTGAGGCGCTTTTCTGATTGGTCGGCGGCAGCAGACAGCGACCAATCAGAATACCGCCTCACTTTCCATAGAGATACATTAGCGGTGTATCGCGAAATTTATGGCCGGGCCCCTGGTTCTATTTTCGGCCACGGGGCTCGGCTGTGGTCGGTCGTTGGACCAATAGATACATAGATAGATAGATAGATAGATAGATAGACAGACAGACAGACAGACAGACAGACAGATAGATAGATAGATAGATAGATCAAAATATAGATAGAAAAATAGATACATAGAGAAATAGATATAGAGATAGATAAATAAATAAATAGAGATAGATAGATATAGAGAGATAGATAGGTGAGTAGTTGCAGGCGCGGTAAGTCCGGCACGTCGGTCCCTTGCGATTTTCCTGGACCGGCAACAGCCGAGCCCCGTGGCCGAAAATCGAACCAGGGGCCCGGCCATAAATTTCGCGAGACACCGCTAATGTATCTCTATGGAAAGTGAGGCGGTATTCTGATTGGTCGCTGTGTGCTGCCGCTGACCAATCAGAATCGAGCCTCACTTTTAGCGGTAAATTTGAAAGTGTAAATCTCCCATTATATCTCTATGTGAAGTGAGGCGGAATTGTGATTGGTCGCCGGCAGCACACAGCGACCAATCAGAATAGCGCCTCACTTCCCATAGAGATAGAATGGACGAAAAATCGTCCATTCTATCTCTATGCGAAGTGAGGCGCTCTTGTGATTGGTCGCTGTGTTGTGACGCCGACCAATCAGAATAGCGCCTCACTTCCCATACACATAGAATGGACGACTTTGAGTTTCAAATTTACCGCTAAAAGTGAGGCGCTTTTCTGATTGGTCGGCGGCAGCACACAGCGACCAATCAGAATACCGCCTCACTTCCCATAGAGATACATGAGCGGTGTATCGCGAAATTTATGGCCGGGCCCTGGTTCTATTTTCGGCCACGGGGCACGGCTGTGGTCGGTCGTTGGACCGATAGATAGATAGATAGATCAAAATATAGATAGAAAAATAGATACATAGAGAAATAGATATAGAGATAGATAAATAAATAAATAGAGATAGATAGATATAGAGAGATAGATAGGTGAGTAGTTGCAGGCGCGGTAAGTCCGGCACGTCGGTCCCTTGCGATTTTCCTGGACCGGCAACAGCCGAGCCCCGTGGCCGAAAATCGAACCAGGGGCCCGGCCATAAATTTCGCGAGACACCGCTAATGTATCTCTATGGAAAGTGAGGCGGTATTCTGAATGGTCGCTGTGTGCTGACGGCGACCAATCAGAATAGCGCCTCACTTCCCATAGACATAGAATGGAAGATTTTTCGTCCATTCTAACCCTATGGGAAGTGAGGCGCTATTCTGATTGGCCGGCGGCAGCACACAGCGACCAATCAAAATAGCACCTTACTTCCCATAGAGATAGAATGGACGATTCTTAGTGGCTTAGGGGGTGACGGCGGCGGGGGCTTAGGGGGTGACAGCGGCGGGGCTTAGGGGGTGACAGCGGCGGTGGCTTAGGGAGTGACGGCGGCGGGGACTTGGCGGCGGGGGCTTAGGGGGTGACAGCGGCGGGGGCTTAGGGGGTGACGGCGGCGGTGGCTTAGGGGGTGACAGCGGCAGGGGCTTGGCGGCGGGGGCTTAGGGGGTGACAGCGGTGGGGGCTTGGGGGTGGGGGCTTAGGGGGTGACAGCGGCGGGGGCTTAGGGGGTGACAGCGGTGGGGGCTTAGGGGGTGAAAGCGGCAGTGACTTAGGGGGTGACGGCGGCGGCGGTGGCTTAGGGGGTGACGGCGGCGGGGGTTTAGGGGGTGACAGTGGCGGGGGCTTAGGGGGTGACAGCGGCGGTGGCTTAGGGGGTGACGGCGGCGGGGACTTGGCGGGGGCTTAGGGGGTGACAGCGGCGGGGGCTTAGGGGGTGACGGCGGCGGTGGCTTAGGGGGTGACGGCGGCAGGGGCTTGGCGGCGGGGGCTTAGGGGGGACAGCGGCGGTCGTTTAGGGGGTGACGGCTGCGGGGGGTTGGCGGCGGGGGCTTAGGGGGTGACAGCGGCGGGGGCTTAGGGGGTGACAGTGGCGGTCGTTTAGGGGGTGACGGCTGCGGGGACTTGGCGGCGGGGGCTTAGGGGGTGACAGCGGCGGGGGCTTAGGGGGTGACAGCGGCGGGGGATTAGGGGGCGGCGGGGGCTTAAGGGGTGACAGGACGGGGGCGTAGGGAGTGACGGCGGCGGGGGCTTGGCGGCGGGGGCTTAGGGGTGACAGCGGCGGGGGCTTAGGGGGTGACAGCGGCGGTGACTTTGGGGGTGACGGCGGCGGGGGCTTAGGGGGTGACAGTGGCGGGGGCTTAGGGGGTGACAGCGGCGGGGGCTTAGAGGGTGACAGCGGCGGTGGCTTAGGGGGTGACGGCGGCGGGGACTTGGCGGCGGGGGCTTAGGGGGTGACAGCGGCGGGGACTTAGGGGGTGACGGCGGCGGTGGCTTAGGGGGTGACGGCGGCAGGGGCTTGGCGGCGGGGGCTTATGGGGTGACAGCGGCGGGGGCTTGGCGGCGGGGGCTTAGGGGGTGACAGCGGCGGGGGCTTAGGGGGTGACAGCGGCGGGCGGGGCGGGGGCTTGGCGGCGGGGGCTTAGGGGGTGACAGCGGCGGGGGCTTAGGGGGTGACAGCGGCGGGGGCTTAGGGGGTGACGGTGGCGGGGGCTTGGCGGTGGGGGCTTAGGGGGTGACAGCGGCGGCGGCTTAGGGGGTGACAGCGGCGGGGGCTTAGGGGGTGACGGCGGCAGGGGCTTAGGGGGTGACGGCGGCAGGGGCTTGGCGGCGGGGGCTTAGGGGGTGACAGCGGCGGTCGTTTAGGGGGTGACGGCTGCGGAGACTTGGCGGCGGGGGCTTAGGGGGTGACAGCGGCGGTGGCTTAGGGGGTAACGGCGGCGGGGACTTGGCGGCGGGGGCTTAGGGGGTGACGGCCGCGGGGGCTTAGGGGGTGACAGCGGCGGGGGCTTGGCGGCGAGGGCTTAGGGGGTGACGGCGGTGGGGGCTTAGGGGGTGACAGCGGCGGGGGCTTAGGGGGTGACAGCGGCGGGGGCTTAGGGGCTTAGGGGGGGCTTAGGGGTTGACGGCGGCGGGGGCTTAGTGGGTGACGGCGGCTTAGGAGGAGTAGGGTAGCGGGCAGCGAGGGGAGCAGGGCAGAGAGGCGGCTGGGCATGGGGCTGTAGTATACCATAGCGGTGTACACTACAGCCCCATGCTCAGGGGGGCATGTGTGGTGGCTTTGTTCGCGGGGCGGCAACGGCCCGCAATGCCCGCTTCGCGGGCAATGCTTCGCAGGGCGCGTGGCCGCTACGTGGCCACGGAGAAAGTCCTGGAGAGAGTGCCAAGCCACGCGAACAAAGCCACGGAAGTAGCGCCGGACGCGACGGAAGTCGCTACGGCAATTATCTAATAGATTCTTCCCAACTCTTTTTAAACCAATCACCCTGGATTTCAAAAGAAGGAAACACCTGCATCCTGAGTCCCCGTGGTATAAGGCCTTTCTGGATATAATTCTCCAGAAAGACCCTATTCCACCAGAGCCGAGTCCTTCTGTGCATTAGCTGTTTTAGTTTGTTAACATGGGCTGTGTGTGTTCCCTTGCCAGTATCAGGAACCGTCTTGGTTTCTCCTCCGAACGCTTCATTAATTTGACTGAGCCACGTGGAGTCACGTACTCTAAAGTCCATTTGTTTTGAATAAGCTGTGAAAAACACAGGAAATAACAATATAAGAATTTTCAAAATCATATCACACCACCTCAAAATGCTTATTTTCATGGTCACTGATTGTTTACCATATTGGTGTGGCTCTACATTGGACTATTGTACATAACACTCCGCTTTACATTTAATTAAGTGGAAACAATTTATCATTATTATTGAATTCTGTAATCCCACTTTTGGGTATAGAATGAAATGTGGGGTGGATGTAGTTGGATGATTGAATGAATAGCCATTGCAGTCTTTGCACATTCCCCCTGTCCAGTACCAAGCCAAAAAGTCCCCTAAGATGAAATAGTAAAAAAATATTTTTTAGAGATTAACCTATCTAAGTTCATGGCACTTGATCTTCAATAAAATGGCCACCGGAGATCCATTTTTTACTAAGTACACGTCGCTCTAGTGGTGAATATGAGGGAATTGGTAGTCCGCATGCGCGAGACTGGTGTCATAGACGTCCGTCATGTGCAGAAGCCCTCCGAATATCCAGCGGAAGTGACGTGTCGCAAGTGATGGGCGGCGGCCGAACATGCTGGCGGTGATTATAAAATGCTTAAATCACGTTTGTGAATCAGTCCCTGTGAACAAGCATTGTGAAACGGTCATTGGCGCGAGCTGCATGGCAGGGCACTGGTGTGTGACCGGAGGAGGCATTTTACTGGCACATGAGATGGGTGAGTGGAAAACAGTGTACATCAGTTTACCGTTGTAATAGGACTTGTCTTATGTTGCCTTTTGATACCATGTGGTGTTTGTGAAAAATTTGCCTCCAAGGTATTACCCATGGTGTAACTGTGGTGCCCCTGCGTCCAGGAGGCCACAAAGGGAACTGCAGCCAGGCAGGTAGGACGACAGTTGAACACCAACACCCTCACAGCCCATACACCCACGTACAGTAGAGGGCAGCACCCAACCCGGAGCCTGGGAACTCTAGGCGGCGAGGGTGGTGGGTTTAGAGACAGTGGGTGGGCAAACACGTAGTCAGGTGACTGGTTTGCAGCAGATCCCCACCTGGAGAGCCACAGCTTGCAAGCTCCATCGCTGAAGGAGGATTCCTGCAGCATCTGGATAGTAAGTGTACTGCACTCAGCACAAGGCCTGCACACTACACAATAGACTTTAACCAACACTGCCCCAGGGAACACAATTCTGCCCACGGAGAACTATTCCATCCTTGCTGCCATTACATCATCCCCGGAGGTTCTGCGGCAGCGGTGGCCGCATTACTGGCCACACACTGTGGGTGGCGTCACGACTGACATTATTCCCTGTAAATACACCCTTGTTATTGCCCGGGACACGGTCCGGACCAGGACCACCCGTGACTTCCCCAGTAGCAGCATAAAAGGACGAAGTGTCGTATGATCCGCGCTGCTACCAAAGAAAGACCAGGACAATGGATTGTCTGGTTAAAGTGGTTCTTTAATCCGATGCGTTTCGGAGCTATCTCCCAGCTCCTTCCTCAGGGACATTACCTCCCTGAGGAAGGAGCTGGGAGATAGCTCCGAAACGCGTTGGATTAAAGAACCACTTCAACCAGACGATCCATTGTCCTGGTCTTTCTTTGGTAGCAGCGCGGATCATACGACACTTCGTCCTTTTTTGCTGATTTCTGACCGCGGTGACCCATGGATGTGTGGATCCAGCAGCAGCTACTGACTGAGCATTCATACTGGTTGTGGGTTACACAACCAAATCAGGTGAACAGGCCCTTGTCGCCATACATATACCTCTATATAATAGAGATAAGACCCTATTGCGCATTTGTCTCATTTCTATAGATTCCCCAGTAGCAGACCCGGTCCGGTACTGAGTACCCCGTCCCAGTGGGCTCGACATAACTTCCTGTCTGCAGCCCATTTGGGATCTCCATAACTGTCACTTCATTGTTTAATGTGTATGTGTCTACTTTTATATGTGTAATAAAGGTGAAAATTTTATGTAACACAAACTCCTTAGTGGTTTCCGTTTAATTAAAAGTACATGGAAGATATACCTGATGCCAGGTGGAACAGGACCTGTGATGACGTCATGCACATGTAACTCAGGTGAGCGGAGCCGAGTTTTGCCAGCAAGAAGAGTTCTAATGTCAGGAGCTGGAGCTGAATACAGAAAGTACATGGGTGCATGTGCAGAGGGCATGGAGGGGTGTGTAGAGGGCATGGGTGGTGTGCAGAGGGCATGGGGTGTGTGCAGAGGGCATGAGGGGCTGTGCAGAGGACCTGGAAGATGAAAACTGTGCAGGGGGATGGGGGGTGCAGGATGTGCAGGTGGCATGGGTGGTGCACGCTGTGCATAGGGCATGGAGGGTGCAGGCTATGCAGGGAGGATGGGGGTGCAGGTGTGCAGGAGGCATCTGGGGTGCAGGCTGTGCAGGGGGGATAGGGGGTACATGCTGTACAGGGGGCATGGAGGGTGCAGGCTGTGCATGGGGGATGGGGGGTGCAGGCTGTGCAGTTGGTATAGGGGGTTCAGGCTGTGTAGGGGGATGGAGGATGCAGGCAGTGCAGGGGGGATGGGGGGTGCAGGCTGTGCAGTTGGTATGGGGGGTTCAGGCTGTGCAGGGGGATAAAGGATGCATGGTATGCAGGGGGTCACTTTATGGGGAGGGAGCACAGCTGAGCAAGTATTTATTCAGGTGCACAGTGTGTGTGGATATTTGTTTTTTTTCTAGGTATAATAGTAATGACAGTGTTATTTTTAAGGGAATCATGTTGTCATGTGCTACAGAAGACCAGAGTACACACTAGACCTTAGGCTGTAGGTCTAGAAGGGATAAAAAAAGCAGAAGGCGCAGGCAGACCTTAGTGTAGAGGTTATATATACAGTATGTAAATTATAGGCAAGCGCACTCACCTATAGTGTATATTTATACAATGGCACATCAATCTGGTAAGGTTCCTATGGTATGCACTAAAGGGAGTAAGTTTGCTGCAACACTGAACACAATATGCTAGAGAAACAGCTAAATGGCTGATACATGAAATGCAGGATTGTCTGTGCAGCTAAGAAATGCATGTGTGATAAATGAACTCAGTAAATACTGTACTGGAATAAGTGAATTGAGAGACTTAGCTTCATCACTGACGTCACTGCGAAGAGCCCAGTAACTATGCCAAAGTGCTTTCAAATTTACCGGGTCCTACTCTAACACTGTATGTGGACTATACTGCTGGTTTATATGCCTATGTTGTGCAATTAAAAAACAGCTGGAAATGGTCTGAACCAGGACCAGGGATACAGCAAGATGGAGGTGTGGCCGAAGCTACTGGGCGGGGGAAGGGAGCACAGTCAAAAAAGTCAGACTATAATATAAAGGACTGGCATCACCTTAATGTGCAGGTGCAAGCAAAAAAATTATTTGTATGCACTAAAGGGAGTAAGTTTGCATAGGCATATAAACCTTATCCCAGCAGTATAGTTCACATACAGTGTTAGAGTAGGACCCGGTAAGTTTGAGAGCACTTTGGCGTAGTTACCGGGCTGTACTGTAGTACAGTATTTACTGAGTTCATTTATCACACATGCATTTCTTAGCTGCACAGACAATCCTGCATTTCATGTATCAGCCATTTAGCTGTTTCTCTAGCATATTGTGTTCAGTGTTGCAGCAAACTTACTCCCTTTAGTGCATACACATAATGCAGGCCAGAGGGAACCGGAGCTACAAGTTAGCAAGGTAAACCAAGCTTATGATTCATCGCAATGGGGGAGAGTGTACTGAAAGCGATCCTAGTGCAAAGACATTAGGGTAAATGTGTGGCATTAGAAAGAATGATTGTTAGGTTCATGATAGAGTAGATAAGGTGGTAGGGAAAATGAAGGAAGTGCACGTTAAATGTTATAGTTTAATGATATAGTAAGTAATATCACGGAAATAATTGACAGATCACAGGATAACTTTATCAAAAAATATCACGTAGTAAGTAATGAAGCTTTTGTAATTAAAGCATTATTTCAGCACATTTAAGGTGTCACATATTAATGTAATTTCAATTCACGTTGTTATAGGTAAAAGAAACCATTATAAAGAGAGAGGGTCGCAAAGGTATCCACATCATGGAGTATATGGGGTAGGGTAATGATTTATAATAAAGTATCAAAATGACAAATTAATTAAAGGTGGTTTATAGTGAATTATATGTATAATTTTTCAGATTTTATAAGGATACAAAGATCGCACAACAAGAATATACTTAAATATTAAAGAATTATAAGAAGGTGAATCCAGCTAACAGTAGCAGTAGCGAAAGAAACCCTTATATTATGGTAAGGGACGAATAAGCATTATTTTAAAAATATAGGACCTGAGATGAATGTAAATAGTAATTGAATGTATCTTTTTAGGGTCCTTCATGTAGAATGAAAAAATTTCACCCATAAAAGATCAGTGTCTAAGAATATTAAAGGGAACCAACCACCTCAGATCACCCTAATACACAGTTAGTACATGTCCCTGCACCCTAAGGATACCTTTCCAGCACTGTTTTTGTGTAAAATCTTGCATTAGTATAACTGATATAAAGAGTTTATAAACTTACTAGCCTGGTGACTTCTGGGCGTATCCCTCCTTCTGTTATACTTCAGGGCTGTGCATTCATTGCATGGCTGTGCTCCCCCTCCCTCTGTGCAGAGGAGATAACGATCACACCTATCAGGGCAGGGCAGCAGGCACGGAGGGAGGGGGAGCACAGACATGCAATGCACAGCCCTGAAGTATAACAGAAGGAGGGATACGCCCAGAAGTCACCAGGCTAGTAAGTTTATAAACTCTTTATATGAGTTATATTAATGCAAGATTTTACACAAAAACAATGCTGGAAAGGTATCCTTAAGGTGCAGGGACATGTACTAACTGTGTATTAGGGTGATCTGAGGTGGTTAGTTCCCTTTAAGAAGAAACACCTTAATAGCAACTTTGCTAATTTTAGTAAAATAATTGCACAAAGTACATATATTATGGTATTATGGTTTTAATAATGATATGAATTTTATTGATAATTAATTTTTAATAAAGTGATATATGGTGAAAACAAAAATTAGTGCATTACTGAATTAGTAAGCCATTGCATAGAGGTTGTATTGCGCTGGGCCCTTATAAATATATTACTTAGGCTGGGGTCACACACACAGATATCTGGGCAGATATTGTTCACAGATCTCTGGTTGCAGTGAAATCATGGACATATGGTTCCATTTTGTGGCTGTGTACAAATGGAGCAATCTGTCCATGATTTCACTGCAACCAGAGATCTGTGAACAATATCTGCCCAGATATCTGTGTGTGTGACCCCAGCCTTAGTTTATACCCACACAATACTCACATTATGTAGCACATCCTGCTATAAATATATAGCATCATTGATACACACTGCCATATACAGACACATAGAACAGCAAATCATGAGCATAGAAATTTTGATGGAATTTTTGCTTTTATATTTGTTTGGTTCTCCTTTTTATATTTGCTTCAGTTCTCCTGCGAGGCAAATACAGATGGTAAATTCTGTGTCATTTTTGTTGGTTTTTGATCCCTTGGTTTGCCTTGTCTTCTGTTTCTATCATTGGGAAATTATGTCCAGTACGCTCTTGTGAGCCACCGGCATTGAACAATCTGGTGGAAGAAATGAACAGTTAAATCAGTTCTCTAGACTTTTAATATTGGAGATTCCCTATTTATTGCTTTGTCCTCTTTTGAAATCTCCAGCTGTATACTAATACGGACATAAAATCATCTACCATTCTATTTTTCAAACAATTTGCTATATCCCTTTTGCCCTAAAATATTCCTTCTTTGTATTCCTCTTATGGTGGGTTTACACGCTCCAACGTTGGTACGATATTGGATCCGACTGCACGGCAGCGCGCTTTTTTCTGGCCTGATTTCAAAGATCGCATCGGAGGTTTACACAGCGCGATATTGGCATACAACGCCACTACGATGTGTACGCCCCCTTGTACGGTATTGGTCATTTACACCATACAACGCACGAACGATATCGGGGCCAAAGCACGAACCACGTGACTTTTGGTCGGAGTTGCACGCCGATATCGGGACGTGTAAACCCACCATTAGGGTATGTGCCCACAGGCAGGTTTTGCTGCGTTTGAGATCAGGTTTTGACTTGGTTTTATGTAAATCTATGCTAATCTAATCCTGAGTTTTTGGTTTCCATCAAAATCTATGTGATCAGGGAAAAGCTTTCACACACACACTGGGTTTTTTTCTCTACAGTCAATGGAAATACCACAGGTGTTTCCACTTTAGCAAAAGTTCAGCAAAGAATTGACCTGCTCATTCTTTCTAAAACACAGCAAAACCTGATGGTGGGTTTACATGTCCCGATATCGGCGTCCAACTCCGACCAAAAGTCACGTGGTTTGTGCGTTGTACCCGATATCGTTCGTGTGTGTTGTATGGTGTAAATGACCAATACGATGCACGAACGATGTCAAACCGATATCGGGGGTCGAATGAGCGTGCTATTCAATGGCCCGATATTGGATGCAGGTTGGAACAGGATCGTGCTGTGTGACAGCCCAACTACGATGTGCAGTACAACGTCCCCCATTCACTCCCATGTTAAATGGTCGTTCCTGGGTCGGCCGTACAAGGGGGGCGTAGACATCGTAGAGACGTTGTATGCCGATATCGCGCTGTGTAAACCTCCGATGCGATTCTTTGAAATCCGGCCAGAAAAAGCGCGCTCCCGCGCCGTCGGATCCAATATCGGACCGACGTTGCAGCGTGTAAACCCACCATGAGGGGTTTCCACTTTCTTCACCAAACAAAAAACAATGATTTGGGACAGCTAATCCTAGAATCCATAGGTTTTGCTGGAAAACAAAAATGCTGCAAATCCTGTGGTGTTTACACTGTCTCCAGAGAACAAAAACAAATGCGTGGACACAGCATTTCTGTGAAACACATTGGTTTTGCTGGGAATCAAAACCGCGGGAACAAATTAGCATACATTATTACCATAAAACCAATGGTAAACCACAGCAAAAATGCACTGTGTGAACATACCCTTAGGGTACCTTTACACACCACCACTGAAAGGTAGCAACTGCCTGGCATTGGTGATATTTATGCCTGTTGCCATGAAATTGCTACGAAATGGCGGCGTGTAAATAGGGAAATTCCTTCCTGTGGCCTGACACAGGAAGGAATTTCCCTATTTACACGCCGCCATTTCGTAGCAATTTCATGGCAACAGGCATAAATATTCCAGTGCCAGGCAGTTGCTACCTTTCAGTGGTGGTGTGTAAAGGGGCCCTTAGATACTGTATCTAAGGTTATAAAGTAGGCTAAATAGCCAAAATGAAGTTCGGTCCAACAGACTTACATTTGTGGCGAAAAGTATTGACACCCCTGCAATTCTGTCAGATAATTCTCAGTTTCTTCTTGAAAATGATTGCAATCACAAATTCTTTGCTATTATCTTCATTTAATTTGTCTTAAATAAAAAAACACAATAGAGAATGAAGCAAAACATTGGTCGTTTCACACAAAACTCCAAAAATGGGCCAGACAAAAGTATTGGCACCCTCAGCCTAATACTTGGTTGCACAACCTTTAGCCAAAATAACTGCGATCAACCGCTTCTGGTAACCATCAATGAGTTTCTTACAATGCTCTGCTGGAATTTTAGACCATTCTTCTTTGGCAAACTGCTCCAGGTCCCTGATATTTGAAGGGTGCCTTCTCCAAACTGCCATTTTTAGATCTCTCCACAGGTGTTCAGGTCTGGACTCATTGCTGGCCACCTTAGAAGTCTCCAGTGCTTTCTCTCAAACCATTTTCTAGTGCTTTTTGAAGTGTGTTTTGGGTCATTGTCCTGCTTGAAGAACCATGACCTCTGAGGGAGACCCAGCTTTCTAACACTGGGCCCTACATTATGCTGCAAAATCTGTTGGTAGTCTTCAGACTTCATAATGCCATGCACACGGTCAAGCAGTCCAGTGCCAGAGGCAGCAAAGCAACCTCAAAACATCAGGAAACCTCCGCCATGTTTGACTGTAGGGACCTTGTTCTTTTCTTTGAATACCTCTTTTTTTCTCCTGTAAACTCTATGTTGATGCCTTTGCCCGAAAAGCTCTACTTTTGTCTCATCTGACCAGAGAACATTCTTTCAAAACGTTTTAGGATTTCTCAGGTAAGTTTTGACAAACTCCAGCCTGGCTTTTTTATGTCTCGGGGTAAGAAGTGGGGTCTTCCTGGGTCTCCTACCATACAGTCCCTTTTCATTCAGACGCCGACGTATAGTACGGGTTGACACCGTCGAACCCTTGGACTGCAGGGCAGCTTGAACTTGTGTGGATGTTAGTCGAGGTTCTTTATCCACCATCCACACAATCTTGCGTTAAAATCTCTCGTTAATTTTTCTTTTCCGTCCACATCTAGGGAGGTTAGCCACAATGCCATGGGCTTTGAACTTCTTGATGACACTGCACACGGTAGACACAGGAACATTCAGGTCTTTGGAGATGGACTTGTAGCCTTGAGATTGCTCATGCTTCCTCACAATTTGGTTTCTCAAGTCCTCAGACAGTTCTTTGGTCTTCTTTCTTTTCTCCATGCTCAATGTGGTACACACAAGGACACAGGACAGAGGTTGAGTCAACTTTAATCCATGTCAACTGGCAGCAAGTGTGATTTAGTTATTGCCAACACCTGTTAGGTGCCACAGGTAAGTTACAGGTGCTGTTAATTACACAAATTAGAGAAGCATCACATGATTTTTCTAACAGTGCCAATACTTTTGTTCACCCCCCTTTTTTATGTTTGGTGTGGAATTAGATCCAGTTTGGCTTTAGGACAATTCTTTTTATTTGTCAATTCAATTTAATTTGTCTTAATTCTTTAAGACAAATTAAATGAAGATAATAATACCAAAGAATTTGTGATTGCAATCATTTTCAGGAAGAAACTGAGTATTATCTGACAGAATTGCAGGGGTGTCAATACTTTTGGCCAAAACTGTATGCTCAAACCCCAGTTAAATTAAATGGGCTATAACTAGGAACATGTTTTTAGAGAGTACAACCATTTGGTAGATTGAACACCAAAACTAATATTTTTGTGATAAAAACATTTTTATATTTTAATTATTCTTTGCTTATTTGATTAAATATTAGTATATACCGTATATACTCGTGTATAAGCCGACCCGTGTATAAGCCGACCCCCCTACTTTTGCCCCAAAAATCTGGAAAAACCTATTGACTCGTGTATAAGCCGAGGGTGGACCTCAGCACAGGTATACAGCCCCCAGCAGTGTGGTATACAGGCCCCCCCAGTGGTATACAGGCCTCCCCAGTGGTAGTATACAGCAGCCCCAGTGGTAGTATATAGCATCCCCAGCAGCCCCAGTGGTAGTATACAGCAGCCCCAGTGGTAGTATATAGGAGCCCCAGTGGTAGTATACAGCAGCCCCAGTGGTAGTATATAAAATCCCCAGCAGCCCCAGTGGTAGTATACAGCAGCCCCAGTGGTAGTATATAGGAGCCCCAGCAGCCCCAGTGGTAGTATACAGCAGCCCCAGTGGTAGTATATAGGAGCCCAGCAGCCCCAGTGGTAGTATACAGCAGCCCCAGTGGTAGTATATAGGAGCCCCAGCAGCCCCAGTGGTAGTATACAGGAGCCCCAGTAGTATACATGCAGCCCCAGTAGTATATACAGCCCCAATGGTAATATACAGGCAGCCCCAGTAGTATATACAGCCCCAGTGGTAGTATACAGGCAGCCCCAGTAGTATATACAGCCCCAGTGGTAGTATACAGGCAGCCCCAGTAGTATATTGCAGCCCCAGTGGTGTATACAGCCCCAGTGGTAGTATATTGCAGCCCCAGTGGTGTATACAGCCCCAGTGGTAGTATATTGCAGCCCCAGTGGTGTATACAGCCCCAGTGGTAGTATATTGCAGCCCCACAGGTAAATATAGCCCCAGTGGTAGTATACAGCAGCCCCACAGGTAAATATAGCCCCAGTGGTAGTATACAGCAGCCCCACAGGTAAATATAGCCCCAGTGGTAGTATACAGCAGCCCCACATGTAAATATAGCCCCAGTGGTAGTATACAGCAGCCCCACAGGTAAATATAGCCCCAGTGGTAGTATACAGCAGCCCCACATGTAAATATAGCCCCAGTGGTAGTATACAGCAGCCCCACATATACCGTATATGCCCCAGAGGTATATACAGTGCCCCCTCATCTATATACAGCCCCCCGCCGCAATCCTGTAAAGGAATAGGTTAGTATACTTATCCATCCGCTGCAGCTGTCCTGCCGCCATCGCGATTCAGCATCTTCCGACTTCAGCGTCTCGCGACTTCTTCCGGTTTCCTCCCCGGTCGCACAGGCAATGACGTCACTGCCTGCGACCATCGGAAGGAGACGCGAGACGCTGGAAGTCGGAAGATGCTGAATCGCGATGGCGGCGGGACAGCTGCAGCGGATGGATAAGTATACTAACCTATTCCTTTACAGGATTGCGGCGGGGGGCTGTATATAGATGGGGCACTGTATACTGTATACATTGTATACAGTATACAGTGACTCGCGTATAAGCCGAGGGGGGGACTTTTCAGCCCAATTTTGGGGCTGAAAAACTCGGCTTATACGCGAGTATATCGGTATGTATTATATTTTTATCTTTATTGAATTTGTGTAATTTTCATATTGAATATGTTTCAAAGCTGGTTTTATTCAGATTCACAACCCCCTTCCTCTGCACGAATCAGAACTTTGTAAACGTCACTTTAGACCTCCTCCAGACATATCATTGTAATGTGGCTGTTTTTCATTGGCTATTGTCATCTATATATGTCTATTTATGTGACTTGCTGGCCATTATTGATGGTGTTTCTCCTGAGGAAGAGGCTGGGACGGCCTTGAAATGCGTAAGGAATGGAATAAAGGCACCTATAAGTTCTACCTTGGCTGTCCTTCAATTTAGTTCCAGCAGTGCGGACCATACCTGTCCATATTTACTAAACCTAGCAATAGAACACTTACATATAGAAGAATGGAGTTGTTGCACTAAACATATTCCAACACCCCCACTCAACAACTACTTATCTTGTTAGTCCCAATTGCGGTTCTGAATTCTTCAAACTTGAGTCTTGGCAATGGTTTTGTCATACCATCAGCTAACATCTTGTCAGACTCTCAATAAATAAACTCTAGTACACCACGTTCCACTAAGTCACGTAAGTGGTGATGTTTAACGTCGATGTGCTTAGTCCTTGCACTAATCTTCTCACTGCAGGCAAGTTTCATACATCCTTGGTTGTCCTCATATACAGAAGTGCCCCCACTGCTTGTCTGTAATGCTCATTGCTGGAGGTTTGACTAACCTGTGACTTCTGAGAGATTTTTTTCCTTGCCATAATGTTGGCTTTGGTTCAGGAAGTATTCTGACCATATAAGAAAAGTGTCTAACTGGGATACCTTTGTTTGGCCTTTCTGATTTCCTGACTGAAGGTTGACTTGGTTCTTCAGTTTCTTCCTTGCTGGCTTCAGAGCTTATCCAGACTTCAACGTTTTCTTTTTTAGTGTCTGGGTTTGGCGATTGAGATTCTTGTTCTTGTTTCTTGGCTTGAATGACTGGTGTAACTTCATGGAATTTGAGTGAAACAGAGTTCTCATCAATCACTACGCCTCTGCTGATTGTTACTGTGTTGGTCTCCGGATGCAGGATTCTGTATCCCTTTTCAGTTTTGCTATAGCCCACCAGGATTCTTTGCTTTGCATGTAATTCCCACTTGGAAGGTTTTTCTTTGGGAACATGCACAAATGTTTTGCTTCCAAATATCCTGAGGTGCTTCAGGTTAGGCTTCTTGCAGTTCCATAGCTCATATGGAGTTTTGTGGCTTTACCTGGCAGTCTGTTTTGTAGATAGCAAGCTGTCTTGATGGCTTCTCCCCAATACATTGTAGGTAGATTCGCATCAAACAACATACTTCTTCCACTTTCACAGAGAGTGCAGTTCTTTCTCTCTGCAATACCATTCTGTTCTGGGTTGTATGGAATGGTAGTCTGAAACACTATTCCATTCTTTTTAAAATGGTTTGCACTTTACCATTTGTATATTCTGTCCCATTATCTGCACGCAAGGTTTTTGGCATTCTTCCAAATTTGTTAAACACTATGGCAAGATATTCTTTTCTTAAGTTTCTGTGGAACTTCATTCTTACAGTGAAGCAGGTAGGCGACTGTATATCTGGAGTAGCCATCAATAAATGTGAGAAAATATCTCTTCTTTCTTGGAGTATGAACACTGGACCGCAAACATCTGCGAGTATCAAATCCAGTGGCTGTGCAGATCTAATGGTGCTTAATTCAGGAAAGGATTTTCTGGACATTTTCCCTTTAAGACAGCTAGTGCATTTCATCATTTGACTACATTGCTTGATTTCAACACCATTTGCAAGTTGACCTAGCTTCTGTACTGCTTCTGGGTCTCTGTGCCCAAGACACCTGTGCCATACATGGATACAGTTCTTATGCAGATCTTGTCTAGCACTGTACACTCCTACTTTGCATTTTGGCTGATAAAGTTGATTTTGGATTTTTCCTTCTGCAAGAGTGTGACCCTTCTTTGATATAATGCAGCTGTTGTCTTTAAAAGTAACTACATTCCCTTTTTGCATAAGTTTCTTTACTGACAGAAGATTGCTTTCAGGACTGGGAACATAGAGAACATCCTGTACTGGGATCTTTCTGCTTTGTGCTGAGGAAACTGGAGGTAGCCGTCTCCTACTCCTTCTGAAGTCATATAGTGACCATTAGCTAAAATGACCTTTTCTGACTTGCTTTTATCAAGCTTTGGGAAAGAATGGTGTGTCACAGTCCGCGCTGCCAGGAAATCCGCTCGTAAATAACGCTAGTAGTCGGTATCCAAATCAATCCTCTTTATTCATCCTACGCGTTTCAACGCCTTCCTGGCGTCTTCCTCAGGGATGCCTCCCAAACAACTCATATTTATACACACAGCAATTGGCATAATAAGTGGGTGTTTCCCATCCTGTGACGTGAAAAACGTCATCATGCCTGGACGAGTGTTACATTTTGGCGCAAAAACATAAAAAAGTCTTTAAAACACATAGAAATGCAGATTAAATACTATTACATACATCTAAAAAAATTCAGTGCAATGTAGACATAAAAAACTTTTCTAAAACCAGGCGGAACAGTACCCAAAATCTGTCCTGTGTGTGTGCAATATGCAAAAAAATAATAATTGTCAATGTTGGAGCAACACATGTCACCTCTTAGTTTCGAACTTGTGTCTGCACAACAAACGTTCTTATGGATAGATTTGCTATGCTCTGAGCCACTAGTGTTGGCAATTATTTTGTTTTCTGGCTTTCTACATACATATACATATTACTCACATATATCTCTTTTTATTTTGCAGAGGCATTCGGGCTCAACTCTCCTGTGGGAACCGCTATCAAAAAAAACCGATCAGGATATATATTTTCTGCTCTGAGCTACAGGATAAATTTTAGGGCCATCACCATCATTGGACAAACAATTAAAACTGCGTTTTGAGCAAGTATTTAATAGTAATTAATCTACGAGCTAATTTCAATATATAGGTCTATCTTGATTACATATGATTAAATACATTTTAATAAAAAATTCCTTTATCAGAAAGAATTCATAGAATCTTATTATTTGTGTGTGGGAAGAATTCTTTTATACCCAGGGATTGGAGCGGCAAGGGGTGACTGAAGGAATGTGGGATCAGGATGCATTGATCTAACCCTTTCCATGAGAAAAAAGCTGGGATATTGTCCAGATGATTGGAGTTTCATCCATATCAATATCGGAGCAAGAGATTTTCTGCAAAATCCTGGCTCAGTGTAATATAATATTCAGAAGTGCATGTTAATATGTGGGCTCACGGAGGTCTGACTCTTCATATGGTCGCAATTACACTTATAGAGTAAAGTTATTCTCAAGTTTAAACACTAAATGACAACATCGATGATGCTATTGTCATAGAAATGTAAGTGAGCAATGAAGCGTACCATTCTACAAGGGTTCTAATTGTCCGCCAGCAGGGGGCGCTTATCCACAGTGTAAAGTAAAGAAGATGGGAACTTCACCTCCCACAACGGCCCTTGACTCGTGCTTGTGTCAGATTGCCTGCCAGCAGTAGTGCTTATTTGGAGTCTGTGAAGACTAAGGTTTGTATCAACCGGCAAGGAAGCAGATTGTTACTGTATGTTGGTGCCTGGTGAGAGATTAGTCAAGCTGTATCTTTTTTCTCTATCAGAGAACTGTTTGCTGTATAGTGAGAGTGAAGTTATTCTCAAGTTTAAACACTAGATGACAAACATCGATGATACTGTTGTCAAGGAAATGTAAGTGAACAATGAAGTGTGTACCATTCTGCAGAGGTTCTAATTGTCCGCCAGCAGGGGCGCTTCTCCACAGTATAAAGTAAAGAGGATGGGAACTTTACCTCCCACAAAGGCTCATGACTCGTGCTAGTGTCAAATTACCTGTCAGCAGTAGTGCTTATTTAGAGTCTGTGGAGATTAGGGTTTGTATCAACCGGCAAGAAAGCAGATTGTTACTGTATGTTGGTGCCTGGTGAGAGATTAGTCAATCTGTATCTTTTTTCTCTATCAGAGAACTGTTTGCCATACGGGCAGCAGATAAGGGAGGAGCCATTGTAATACAGAATAGAGTAGATTATATAGGAGAAGCTTTGAGATTGCTCTCGGACAACAAGTATTACGAACAGGTTGAAACAAACCCCTTTCCAGATTTAGTAAAAGACTATAATAATAGAATCAGCAGGGCATATGAAAAGGGAATTTTAACATTGGAAATGAAAAAATATCTATTGAAAAGAGAACCACCTATACCCTTTTTCTACCATCTTCCCAAAATACACAAGAGTTTGAATAACCCTCCAGGACGCCCTATAATTTCGGGCATTGGGGCATTAAGCAGTAACTTGGCTGCCTATGTGGACAGGGAACTACAGAAATATGTGATCACTCTAGACAGTTACACAAAAGATTCGACAGATATCATAAACATTATACGACACTTGACTTGGAAGGAATCATATATTTTCCTCACCATGGATGTGAACTCTCTTTACACCAACATTGAACACAAACTGGGGTTACTGTGTGTTGAATATTTCTTGAAAAATGACCGATCTAAAGATATGGCTAATATTGACTTCATTCTTGATAGTTTGTGTTTTATATTAGAAAATAATTACTTCACTTTTGATAAAACAATGTATCACCAAAAGTTTGGCACAGCCATGGGGTCGAAGACAGCATGTTCCTATGCAAATCTGGTCATGGGACTCTTTGAAGAGATATATATTCATGGGAACACACATAGAAATGGTCTGATTTTATATAAGAGGTACATAGATGACCTGTTCTTCATCTGGGACAGAGCACAGGGTGAAATATGTGAATTCATGAAGGGTATAGAGGACAACAATTGGGGATTCGGTTTTGATCATAATATGAATGACACCTGTATCAACTTTCTAGACTTAGTCATTTTTGTGGAAAACAATACAGTACAGACCAAAACCTATTTCAAACCTACAGACCGTAACTCCTATATAGATTACAGCAGTGGTCATTACAAAAGATGGCTTAACAACATCCCAGCCAGCCAGTTTAGAAGGATAAAAAAGAATTGTTCTTCCAACAGCGACTACATGGAGCAATCGAGTGTATTAATAGAGAGATTTGCTGAAAGGGGATACCCTAAAAAATTAACACATAGAGCAAGGGAGCATTTCAGAGATATTCCACAGAAAGACCTTTTGACACCTGCACCCAGTAAAAAAATAGAGGGCACACAGGATTGCAATTTTATCACTGCTTATAATAAAAATCATAGAGAAATAAGGGAATCCATAGTGAAACACTGGCATATTCTTAAAAATGACCCAGTACTGAAAGGGATCATTCCAGAAACCCCTGGGGTGACATTTAGAAGAGCCCCTAACATTAAAGGGAGAATAGCACCCAGTAGATTGAGACAAATGTCACCTGAGACAGATGGAGCAACCACACAGAGGGGAACAAAAAAGTGTGGGCGTAAGAGATGTATGTGCTGCAGGAATATACAACAGAGAACCTCCTTTACATCGTTTAGTAACAGAGAGGTATTCCAGATAAAAAAATCAAATGACATGCACCACGAGATATGTTATTTATCTACTGGAATGTGACTGTAACATGCAATACATAGGAAGGACTATTAGACCCCTCCATGAGCGACTTAACAAACACCGCTCTAACATCAAGAATGGCTTTAAGAAACATGGTGTGTCCTTTCACTTTGACACACATCACAATAGAGATCACACATCACTAAGAATCACTCCCATAGACCACATAGGTGCACACATTGCTAACAGGTTTGAAATGTTGCAGAAGAGAGAAAAATATTGGATCTTCAAATTAGACACATTAAAACCAAGGGGGCTCAATCTAGTGTCAGAATTAATATAGAGACTGGTCCCACTCTTACACATCACTCATATTAGATGTTTTTACACTTACTATCTTATATTTAGTCACTACTTGGTACACATAGTTCACAAGCACTTGACACAAAACAAGAACTTCTTAGCACTCTTCACTATACAGCAAACAAGTTCTTTGACAGAGAAAAGAGATACAGATTGACTAATCTCTCACCAGGCACTAACATACAGTAACAATCTGCTTCCTTGCCGGTTGATACAAACCCTAATCTCCACAGACTCTAAATAAGCACTACTGCTGACAGGTAATTTGACACTAGCACGAGTCATGAGCCTTTGTGGGAGGTAAAGTTCCCATCCTCTTTACTTTATACTGTGGAGAAGCGCCCCTGCTGGCGGACAATTAGAACCTCTGCAGAATGGTACACACTTCATTGTTCACTTCAGGGCCGGGACGACCACTAGGCGAACCTAGGCGATCGCCTAGGGCGCCATCTTGGGCAGGGCGCATTCCCGCCTGACCGGAGTCCGGTCACCGCCGCCCGGCCCTGGAGTTGCGGGGAGAAGCTGCGGCAGGGAGCGGTGGGCGCCGCCATGTTCTTTGTAGCTGACGCCCACTAACAGTACAGCCGGTCAATAGAGGTTGAGACCTCTACACAATGGCCGCGGTGTCCAATTAGCCGCGGCCATTTTGTTGAAGTCTCAGCTTCCACCGACCGGCTGTACTACTGTTAGTGGGCGCCGGCCACAAAGAACATGGCGGCGCCCACCGCTAGCTGCCGCAGGCCCGCAGCTATTCCTCGGCTCGCAGGCAGCGTCCTGCTGATGTGCGCCCTCCGGGCTCCGGCACCCCTGCTCCGCATCCACAGCTTCCCCCAATGGTAAGGTATGCTGGAGGCTGTGGGGGAGACAGGGGGGCTGTGGGGGAGACAGGGAGGCTGTGGGGGAGACAGGGAGGCTGTGGGTGAGACAGGGGGGCTGTGGGGGAGACAGGGGGGCTGTGGGGGAGACTGTGGGGAGACAGGGGGGCTGTGGGGGAGACAGGGGGCTGTGGGGGAGACAGGGGGACTGTGGGGAAGACAGGGGGCTGTGGGGGAGACAGAGAGGCTGTGGGGGAGACTGGGGAGACAGGGGGCTGTGGGGGAGACAGGGGGACTGTGGGGGAGACAGGGGGACTGTGGGGGAGACAGGGAGGCTGTGGGGGAGACAGGGGGACTGTGGGGGAGACAGGGGGACTGTGGGGGAGACAGGGGGACTGTGGGGGAGACAGGGGGCTGTGGGGGAGACAGGGAGGCTGTGGGGGAGACAGGGAGGCTGTGGGGGAGACTGTGGGGAGACAGGGGGGCTGTGGGGGAGACAGGGGGGCTGTGGGGGAGACAGGGGGGCTGTGGGGGAGACAGGGATGCAGTCAGGATGGAGGGATGCAGTCAGGATGGAGGGAGGCTGTTGGTATGGAGTCAGGATGGAGGGATGCAGTCAGGATGGAGGGAGGCTGTTGGTATGGAGGAAGGATGGAGAGAGGCTGTCAGGATGGAATAGGCTATTGGGATAGAGGGAGGCTGTCAGGATGGAGGACCGCTGTTGGGATGGAGGAAGTATGGAGGGAGGCTGTCGGGATGGAAGGAGGGAGGCCGTCAGGATGGAGGGAGGCTGCCAGGATGGAGGGAGGCTGTCAGGATGGAGGAACGCTGTTGGGATGGAGGAAGTATGGAGGGAGGCGGTCAGGATGGAGGGACATTGTTGGGATGGAGGGAGGCTATCGCGATGAAGTGAGGCTGTTGGGATGGAGGAAGGATGAAGTGAGGCTGTCGGGATGGAGGGAGGCTGTCGGAATAAAGGGAAGCTGTTGGGATGTTGTCTATATGGCTGGCAGCCATCTCTATTGCGTACGGCCAGCAGTAGTCTCTATCGTGTATTCTCTATTGCGTACGGCCAGCAGTAGTCTCTATTGTGTATTCTCTATTGTGTATGGCCATCAGCAGTTTCTATTGTGTATTCTCTATTGTATGTATAGCCAGCAGCATTCTCCATTGTGTATACGGTCCGCAGCCATCTCTATTGTGTATACAGGTAGCAGCTGTCTCTATTCTGTATTCTCTATTGTATATACAGCTATTGTGTTTAGATTTATAGAAAAGAAGTTGCAACACACAATCAGCGGTGTTTATTCACTCTTTGTGGGGTGGCGCTTCAACAGGCATATAGTCAACAGGCATATGGTGGACTATATGCCTGTTGAAGCGCCACTTGCGGTGTGAAACGGCCATCGCCTTTGAGAACCCCCCCGTCCTCCCACCCGCACCATGTAAGACCACACGAAGAGGGAATAAACACCGTTGATCCTACGATGTTGCAACTTCATTTCTATAACGCTAACCAGAAGTGATGAACCGCTAACTGGAAGTGTGGACTGGGTTGTTTGAGTGCTCAGCAGGCTGAATGCCGGAGCGCTGGTGATCAGGAAGGGGGCACCCTGAACCAATCTGCAAGCTGCAGCTCTCCAGAAACACCGTGGACAGATTGGTGCTGGCACCAAGAATCGTCAGAACCGTGACTGATACAGCTATTGTGTATTCAGCCCACAGCAGTCTCAAGTGTGTGTGTAATATATAATAGAGAGAGTGTAAAAAAAGGAAAAACAGCACAAAAAATAGAAAAAAGTGGACTTTATTGCCCAATGCGTGGCCACGGGGGGGGGGGGGGGCGCCGTTTGCCTTACCTGCCTAGGGCACCAAAATGCCTTGTCCCGGCACTGGTTCACTTACATTTCCTTGACAACAGTATCATCGATGTTTGTCATCTAGTGTTTAAACTTGAGAATAACTTCACTCTCACTATACAGCAAACAGTTCTCTGATAGAGAAAAAAGATACAGCTTGACTAATCTCTCACCAGGCACCAACATACAGTAACAATCTGCTTCCTTGCCGGTTGATACAAACCTTAGTCTTCACAGACTCCAAATAAGCACTACTGCTGGCAGGCAATCTGACACAAGCACGAGTCAAGGGCCGTTGTGGGAGGTGAAGTTCCCATCTTCTTTACTTTACACTGTGGATAAGCGCCCCCTGCTGGCGGACAATTAGAACCCTTGTAGAATGGTACGCTTCATTGCTCACTTACATTTCTATGACAATAGCATCATCGATGTTGTCATTTAGTGTTTAAACTTGAGAATAACTTTACTCTATAAGTGTAATTGCGACCATATGAAGAGTCAGACCTCCGTGAGCCCACATATTAACATGCACTTCTGAATATTATATTACACTGAGCCAGGATTTTGCAGAAAATCTCTTGCTCCGATATTGATATGGATGAAACTCCAATCATCTGGACAATATCCCAGCTTTTTTCTCATGGAAAGGGTTAGATCAATGCATCCTGATCCCACATTCCTTCAGTCACCCTTTGCCGCTCCAATCCCTGGGTATAAAAGAATTCTTCCCACACACAAATAATAAGATTCTATGAATTCTTTCTGATAAAGGAATTTTTTATTAAAATGTATTTAATCATATGTAATCAAGATAGACCTATATATTGAAATTAGCTCGTAGATTAATTACTATTAAATACTTGCTCAAAACGCAGTTTTAATTGTTTGTCCAATGATGGTGATGGCCCTAAAATTTATCCTGTGGCTCATCAGTAACATAATAATAATTTAATAACTTTTTTGTTTTTATACTTTTTAATCTTTATTTTTACTTCATGAATAAAATTGATTTTATAAAAAAAGAGAAAGAGCAGAAAATATATATCCTGATCGGTTTTTTTTGATAGCGGTTCCCACAGGAGAGTTGAGCCCGAATGCCTCTGCAAAATAAAAAGAGATATATGTGAGTAATATGTATATGTATGTAGAAAGCCAGAAAACAAAATAATTGCCAACACTAGTGGCTCAGAGCATAGCAAATCTATCCATAAGAACGTTTGTTGTGCAGACACAAGTTCGAAACTAAGAGGTGACATGTGTTGCTCCAACATTGACAATTATTATTTTTTTGCATATTGCACACACACAGGACAGATTTTGGGTACTGTTCCGCCTGGTTTTAGAAAAGTTTTTTATGTCTACATTGCACTGAATTTTTTTAGATGTATGTAATAGTATTTAATCTGCATTTCTATGTGTTTTAAAGACTTTTTTATGTTTTTGCGCCAAAATGTAACACTCGTCCAGGCATGATGACGTTTTTCACGTCACAGGATGGGAAACACCCACTTATTATGCCAATTGCTGTGTGTATAAATATGAGTTGTTTGGGGGGGGGAGGCATCCCTGAGGAAGACGCCAGGAAGGCGTTGAAACGCGTAGGATGAATAAAGAGGATTGATTTGGATACCGACTACTAGCGTTATTTACGAGCGGATTTCCTGGCAGCGCGGACTGTGACACACCATTCTTTCCCAAAGCTTCAATCTTCGTCTACCCGAGTGGAGACCGGTGGAAGTCCAGCAGCAGCCAGCAGGATACTTATTCTATCAGGCTTTCTAACCAGTTGTGGGTGACACAACTGGATTAGGTGAGTGGATCTTTTCTCACCTACTGTTTTTAGTGTCTAGTGATAAGGGCACTATTGCGCCTCTTGTCCCCCCCCCTTTCTCTTTCTTGCTTTTATCAAGGTCAGTGAAGAAATCGTCATATGGCTGCTAGCACCAGAGTATATACACCATATATGCTTTGCAGATGAGCCTGTACTGGTATTAAATGCAGCTTCAACACATGCATACTTTTCCTTTACGTTAACGAGTTTCCCTTAGATTGCTCTTATTTTTAGGAAAGTACTGTGTCTTTAATGCTGTTTCTGTTCTGGATTTATTACTGCTGCTTACATCATGCGTTTTTCGCTTGAATTCATCTACAAGCTTGCCTTTGACATATTCTAGTGTGAGCTCATCATCTGGCCGTGCATCTAGTGCAGTGACAAGTGTGTCATAACTTTCTGGAAGACCACTTAATAGTAGTGCAGCAACATGAAAGTGTTCAACCCCTTCCCAACCTATGACGTCGTAGGACGTCATAGAAGTTGGTGCCTTCCTGACCTGTGACGTCCCACGATGTCATGGCGGGATTTGCTTCCCGCGGCACCGGTGTTCGGGGCCAGTGACATGTCTGTGGTGTCGCGGGAACATGAGGACCTGTACTTTGTCCTGGGGGGTGGCTTTCCCCCCAATGTGGCAAAATTCACTCTGATTGGTAGTTTAAACTGAACTACCAATCAGAGCGATTCACCCCTCCAAATCTGATTGGACTTCTCCAATCAGGTTTGGAGGGGTGGGTGCACGGGTGCCCTCCCCTCCTCAGCCCCCTCCCACTCCGGGTTAACCCACCCATCCCTTCTCTGCAACCCACCCATCCCTTCCCTGCAACCCACCCACCTTCGATCTCCTCTGTGCGTCTCCGCACCGCTCCTGCATGCTAGCACAGGCACCGGCACGGGCTGGCGCATGCCGGCGGGTGCACAGTGCCCTCAACCCTCCCGCCCTGGATCAACCCTCCGACCCCCCGTTCCCCGTGTCCCCTCTCACCGGTCCTCCGTTCTCCATGGTGCCGCCTCTCCTTGGTGTGGTGTTCCTCCTCCTCTCCCAGGCTCCTCCTCCTCACCGGAGGATCTTGAGAGAGAGGTAAGTATGTATGTATGTATGTGTGTGTATGTGTGTGTGTGTACATGGGTGGATGGATGGCTGCATGGGTGGATGGATGGGTGCGTGCATGGGTGGATGGATGGGCGCATGGGTGGATGGGTGCGTGCATGGGTGCGTGCATGGGTGGATGGATGGGTGCGTGTATGGGTGGATGGATGGGCGCATGGGTGCATGCATGGGTGGATGGATGGGTGCGTGCATGGGTTGATGGATGAGTGCGTGCATGGGTGTGTGCATGGGTGCATGGATGGGCACATGGGTGGGTGCATGGGTGCATGCATGTGTGGATGAATGGGTGCAACAAGGGATCAAGTGTCCTCTTGTTGTAGTCACTGGGGTCAGAGTCATGGTGCACGGTACGAAAGATCATTGCCATACAGTGCACCATGACTGACCCCAGTGACTACAACAAGAGGACACTTAAGCCCTTTTTGTAGTCTCTGGGGTCACAGTCATGAAGCACGATACGTCAGATCATTGCCATACAGTGCACCATGACTGATCCCAGTGACTACAACAAGAGGACGCTTGATCCCTTGTTGTAGTCTCTGGGGTCACAGTTATGGTGCACTGTATGGCAATGATCTGCCATACCAAGCACAATGACTCTGACCCCAGAGACAATAAGTGGACACTTGATCCCTTGTTGTAGTCTCTGGGGTCACAGTTATGGTGCACTGTATCGCAATGATCTGTCGTACCGTGCTTCATGACTGTGACCCCAGAGACTACAACAAGGGATCAAGTGTCCTTTTGTTGTAGTCTCTGTGGTCAGAGTCATGGTGCACGGTACGGCAGATCATTGCCATACAGTGCACCAGGACTCTGACCCCAGAGTCTACAACAAGAGGACACTTGATCCCTTGTTGTAGTCTCTGGGGTCAGAGTCATGGTGCACTGTATGGCAATGATCTGCCATACCATGCATAATGACTCTGACCCCAGAGACAACAAGTGGACACTTGATCCCTTGTTGTAGTCTCTGGGGTCACAGTTATGGTGCACTGTATCGCAATGATCTGCCGTACCGTGCTTCATGACTGTGACCCCAGAGACTACAAAAAGGGATCAAGTGTCCTCTTGTAGTCTCTGGGGTCAGAGTAACCCCAGAGACTGTAGGAAGAGAACACTTGATCCCTTGCTGCAGTCTCTGGATGTAGCAGAGGTGATCGAGCGTCATGGGTCCTTCGTTGTGGACTATGTTGGAGGCAATCGAGCGTCGTCGGACCTTCATTGTGGACTACGTCGGAGGCAATCAAGCGTTGTGGGACCTTCGTTGTGGACTACGTCAGATCTTTACAATAAAGATGGAGTCCGAATTTTGTTTGTGGTTTTTTTTTTCAAATAGAAAGATTTTTCTCTGTGTGGTGTATTTTTTTTTTTACTATTTACCAAAAAGCTGGCATTAACCCCTTTATTACCCAGTTTGCCCTCGGCACCAGGGCAGCTGGAAGAGTCTGGGTACAGCGCCAGAAAATGGCACTTCAATGAATGCGCCATCTTCTAGGGCAGCTGCGGACTGCAATTCGCAGCATGGGGGCCCAGAATGCTTGGGCCTCTCCATGCCGAGGATTCCAGCCCCCAGCTGCCTAGTTGTACCTGGCTGGACCAAAAATATGGCGAAGCCCTACGTCATATTTTTTTTCTAGAATTAGGTTCTAGAAATAAAAAAAAAAAGGGCTTCGCTATATTTATGTTTGCCAGCCAGGTACAACGAGGCAGCTGGGGACTGATGGCAATCGATGGCTGCCAAGTTGTACTTGGCTGGACCAAAAATATGGCGGAGCCCCACGTAATTTTTTTTTTCTAGAATTAGTTTTAGAACTAAAAAAAAAAAAATGGGCTTCACTGTATTTTTGGTTGTCAGCCAGGTACTACAAGGTATCTGAGGGTTGGTGGCAGTCCGTAGCTGCCAGGTTGTACCTGCCTGGACCAAAAATATGGCGAAGCCCCATGTCATTTTTTTTTTATTCTACAACTAAAATGACAAGGAGCATTGGCGTATTTTTGGTTGCCAGCCAGGTACAACTTGGCAGCTAGCAGGCTGGAATCCTCAGCGTGGAGAGACCCAAAGGTTGTGGGCCCCCCACGCTGCAAATTGCAACCCACAGCCACCCAGAAAATAGAACGATCATTAGAGGCACCATTTACTGGTTCTGTACCCCAACTCTTCCAGTTGCCCTTGTGCTGGTGGCACACAGGGGCTCTCCATACACAACATGGTGTCTGCTAATAAGTTGAATGGAAAATTGGCTCCAATTGTTAGCGGACACTGTGTTGCATATGGAGAGCCCCTGTGTGCCTAAACTATGGAGCTCCCCCACAAGTGACCCTGTTTTGGAAACTAGACCCCCCCAAGGAACATATCTTCATGCATAGTGAGCACTTTGAACCCCCAGGTGCTTCACAAATTGATCCGTAAAAATGAAAAAAGAAACTTTTGTGGAAAAAAAGTATTTTGTCATTTTTACCGGTCAATTTGTGAAGCACCAGGGAGTTCAAAGAGCTTACTATGCATCTAGATAAGTACCTTGGGGGTCTAGTTTCCAAAAGGGGGTCTCCAAGCGGGACATGGTTCCGCTAACAATTTGAATGGAAAATTAGCTCAAATTGTTAGCGGACACCATGTTGCGTTTGGAGAGCCCCTGTATGCCTAAAAATTGGAGCTCCACCGCAAGTGACCCCATTTTGGAAACTAGACCCCCCCAAGGAACTTATCTAGATGTGTGGTGAGCACTTTGAACCCCCATGTGCTTCACAAATCAATCTGTAAAAATGAAAAAAGAAAATATTTGTGGAAAAAAAAGTACTTTTTCATTTTTACAGATCAATATGTGAAGCACCTTGGGGTTCAAAATGCTCACTATGCATGTTGATAAGTTTCTTGGAGGGTCTAATTTCCAAAATAGGGTCCCTTGTGGGGGAGCTCCAATGTTTAGGCACATAGGGGCTCTTCAAACACGACATGATGTCCGCTACCAATTTGAATGTCGCGTTTGGAGAGCCCCTGTGTGCCTAAACATTGGAGCTCCCCCACAAGTGACCTCATTTTGGAAACTAGACCTCCCAAGGAACTTATCTAGATGCATAGTGAGCACTTTGAATCCCCAGGTATTCACAAATTGATCCGTAAAAATTGAAAAGTACTTTTTTTTTTCGCAAACATTTTTTAGCCTAAATTTTTTCATTTTCACATGGGCAGCAGGATAAAATGCATCCTAAAATTTGTTGGGCAATTTCTCCTGAGTACACTGATACCTCATATGTGGTCATAAACCACTGTTTGGCGCAGGGCAGGGCTCAGAAGTGAAGGAGCGCCATTTCACTTTTTGAATGGAAAGTTAGCTCCAAAAGTCAAATTGCGCTCCTTCCCTTCTTAGTCCTGCCGTGCGCCCAAAGAGTGGTTTATAACCACATATGAGGTATCGGTGTACTCAGGAGAAATTGCCCAACAAATTTTAGGATCCATTTTATCCTATTGCCCATGTGAAAATGAAAGAATTGGGGCTAAAATAACATTTTTGTTGGAAAAATTAAAATGTCCATTTTTTTCCTACCATGTTGCTTTAGTTCCTGTGAAGCACCTGAAGGGTTAATAATTTTCTTGAATGTAGTTTTGAGTAGCTTGAGGGGTGCAGTTTTTGGAATGGTGTCACTTTTGGGTGTTTGCCGTCATGTACATCCCTCAAAGGGACTTTAAATGGTATATGGTCATTAAAAAAAATGGTTTTGTAAATTTTGCTGGAAAAATTAGAAATTGCTGATGAACTTTGAACCTTTATAACTTCCCACCCAAAACATTTTTTTTTCCAAAATTGTGCTGATGGAAAGTACACATAGGAAATGTTATTTATTAACTATTTAGTGTCACATAACTGTCTGGTTTAACAGAATAAAAATTCAAATTTTGAAAGTTGCGAAATTTTCAACATTTTTGCCAAATTTTTTATTTTTTTCACAAATAAACGCAAAATTTATCGACCTAAATTTACTACTAACATGAAGCCCAATATTGTGAAAAGAAAAATAGGGAGGGGGACAAGAGGCGCAATAGTGCCCTATCACTAGTGACACTTTGTGTAAGGTGGTGGTGCTATGAAGCTGCTCACCTGGTCCAGTTGTGATCCCCACAACTGGTTTGAAGGCGTTTTGGAATCAGTGTTCCAGCTGCTGCAGGACCTCCACCGACCACTGGATAGTGGTTTGAATCCAAGACAATGATGGGAGTGCTGGTGTGTCACGGTCCGCGCTGCTGTGGTATGAAAAAAACTCACCAAAGAGTCAGCAGTTATTCCATCCTTTATTTCCTCCTCTCTCCTACGCGTTTCAGCGCCACACCCGGCGCCTTCCTCAGGGACATTACAATCATACCAGCAGTGGGGGTTTTTATAGCCCCTTGCTGTACATACAAAGAGGTGTCATCGGTTTACCTGATGATGTCATCCTCATCATCAAAATGGGTGGATCTGCCCATTTTGGCGCTATTTTTTGCAAAAGCATTGAATACATCTCAAAATTATAAAAATTGGGGCTTGATATTTCTATAAAAATACAAGTAATGATGTCCTTATAAAATTTTTTCAAAAATCACCAAATAAAAGCTTAAAAGTTGCAAAAAATACATATATGCCATCTAATGATATATATAAAGATAAGACATACATACTATGCCCATATGGGACTAGAACCTGTGGTATTGGATTTATGTAGGTTTAGACATCAATGTTTTAAGCTGTGTACCACCACTGGATTTGATGTTAAACATCACTCATAAAATCACATGAAATAAAAAGGTGGCGCTGTAAGGGATTTATATAAAAGCAGAGGAATAGCAATTTGGAAATATAAATATAAAAAAATATATTATTTTACTTTATTAATTAATTAAAAAGATATTTTTTTTAAAAATTTTTTAAAAAGACTAAACTGATTTAGATGCAAAATATATAAAAAAATGTGTATGTTCATCCCTGTGTGGTGGCGCGGCAGGAAAGTGGTGCTCCCACACCTCAACACCCCAGGTTCCACTCCCTAGCTGGGAACAAAAAAACAAATCATCCTATTTACAAAAAATGAACCAAAAAACGAAAGAAACAGCATGTCTGAAATTGATTTTAAGGATGCATACTCAAAAAGGACACAAGATGGCGCTCACGCGCTATATTAATCTATAAAACCAAAAATTAAATCTCGGACAAGTCACACTAATATATGCGGGCTATTGATCTTATTAAGATCATGGAATAAACAATGATGAGAATATAGAAGTGAAGATAAGAAGATAAAATCAATTAGTAGGTAGTGAAGAAATTGTAGGAGAATGGCAGTGAGTCAGCTAGATCTGATCACTAGTTTAGAACAGAGAAATCTAGATAAGTGTACAGAAGGTGCTCATAAGTGTCGTGATTTAATTGTAAATTATATCTAAGAAAGCTGTTTCAGTGTCACTGGATGTGGTACCCATTCTGCACTGAGGAGCCAGTTGCTATGGCTCCCCATGCAGTGCAAATGTCCGCCACTGGGGGCAAAATCCAATAGATTTCCAATGTAATGGAAGCAAATAGAGAAACATGTATAGTGTAACAAATAAGTAATCTGTGTTACACAGATTGTCTTAAAGTTAATATTGTTAAGTAAGTGAATAAGATATATACAAAATATATAAATATAAAAATGTAAAAAAGTGAATGGTAAATTTGTATAAGAATAATAAAAAGTGCATAAATATAGTTAATGTAATAATAACTATTAGTGGAGGAGGTATATAAAAAAATGATGGTATGCTAAACTAAGTTAAATCTTCTAAGTTAGAGAAGAGATAACTGATGATAGGCAAAGAGTGCTCATGTGTGTCATAGTTTGATTATGAAGTGTATCTGGGGCAGCTATCTTTGGTTGGGTAAGCCACAAGGTGGCACTAGATATGGTACCCAGTCCACCCTGAGGAGCCAGTTGCCATGGCTACCCATGTAGTGCAAATATCCGCCACTTGGGGCAGTATAAAAGCAAATTTTCAATGTAATGAAAGCAAGTGAAGGGATATTAACAGTGTATCAAATAATTGATCTGTGTCTCACGGATTCTCTAAAATTGGTATTATAAAAAAGGGTGAAACAGATATAGCAGTGAATGATAAAATTGTATAAGAAGAATAAAAATGCATAAGAAGAATAAAAGATAAATGATAACTCTATATTAATTCTGTGATCAAGTTTAACCCTTTTGGCTTTAGAGTGTCCAGGTTGTACATCCAAAACTTCTCCTTTTTCTTAAGTACCTCAAACCTATTATTTGTCTCTGCTGGCACATGGTCAATGGGAGTGATTTTTAACAGGGTCGGGTCTCTGTTATGGTATTTGTCAAAGTGGCTGGATACCCCATGTAGTTTGAAACCATTTTTAATGTTACTTCTGTGTTTATTAATCCTCTCGCTGAGTGATCTTATCGTTCTTCCCACGTATTGTAAAGAACAGGGACATTCCAATAAATAGATGACATAGTTGGTAGCACAGTTCATGTCATGTTTTATTGCGAATTTCTTATTCGTTGAGGATGAATCGAATGAGGAGACTGCTTGAATGTTTCTGCAACACATGCAGTTTTTCCTCCCACATCTAGTAGTATTTTTTACTGTCTTGGCGGATTTTATTAAGGTTTCATGTTGTGGGAGCCGACTGGGAGCTATGATGCTCTTGATGTTGGGTGCTCTCCTGAAAGTTATACCCGGTTTTTCTGGGATTATGGATTTTAGTACAGGGTCATTTTTCAAGACATGCCAGTGTGTCTGTAAGCAATTTCGTATAGCAGTATGATTTCTATTGTATGTAGTTACAAAATTAAACATAAACTTGTTCTGCGCTGTCCTTTTCCTCACCTTCGGAGTTAATAGGGTTTCCTGGCTCATTCTACCACAGGATTTCTGGGCTATTTTAACAAGTTTTCTTGGATAATTTCTTTCCAAAAATCTCTTGCTTAAAATTTCAGATTGGGTCAAATAGTCCTCCTGGTTCGTACAGTTTTTCTTAATTCGTCTGAACTGCCCCATGGGTATATTTTTCAGCCATTTGGCATAATGCCCGCTCTCATAATTGATGTATGAATTTCTATCCGTCTTTTTAAAGAATGTTTTTGTGTTTATGGTTCCCTTATCTATAAAGATGGTTAGGTCTAGAAAATTGATTGTGGTGTCGTTAACTGTTGGTTCGAAGTCCAACCCCCAGTTATTTTGCAAAATGGAACCAATGAATTTATACACATCGCTGTAGTCTGTATCCCATATGAGCAGGATGTCATCTATAAATCTTTTATATACGATCAAACCTCCTTTATAATTCTCATTCAACATGTGCAGTTCCTCAAATAAGCCCATATACAAATTTGCATAGGAACAAGCAACTTTCGATCCCATTGCTGTCCCGTGTGTTTGGTGGTACATAACCCCATTATGAGAGAAAAAATTGTTGTACAAAATAAACTCCAAACCTTCCAAAATAAATGATGTCATTTGGTCACTCATATCAATATCTTTTCTAAGGAAATATTCAGCACAGAGTAAACCTGCTGTATGGCCAATGTTTGCATACAAGGATGCCACATCCATAGTGACAAACATATAGGATTTTTTCCATTCGACATTTTTTAAAACCTTGATGACCTCTGTGGAATCTTTAATGAAACTACTTAGTCCCACTACATATTTTTGCAAAGTTTTGTCAATAAAACTGGCCAATTTGCTTGTTAAGGAACCAATTCCCGAGATAATTGGCCTCCCTGGTGGATTTGATAGGCTCTTATGCACCTTTGGTAAATGGTAAAGGAAAGGTGTGGTGGGTTGGGTTGTTAGTAGGAATTTCTTAAGGGTATCATTGATTATTCCTTGTTCATATGCTACCTTGATTTTCTTATTATAAGTTTTAGTTAGTTCTGGATATGGGTTTGTTGCAACCTTCCTATAGTATTTTGGATCCCCAAGAAGTCTATCAGCTTCTTCCATATATGCTGACCTGTCTTGTATCACTATACCTCCTCCCTTATCTGCTGCCCTTATAACAATGTTTTTGTTCCTCTTGAGATTTTTTAAAGCTAGAGTTTCATTCATAGTGAGATTTTTCTTTTCCTTCCGTGCATTATTGGATTTCATCATTGTTTCCTTATTCAGATTATTCAGTAAGAGATCCTGAAAGGTTTCCAAACAATGACCCCTACTCTCTAATGGATAAAAGTTAGATTTGTTTTTGAAAATATCCTGATCATCATCTTTATTAGTCTCATTAGATTCTATATCATTTCCACCCGGTTTCAGTGCAAAGTGTCTTTTCAATGTGAGCTTACGGATAAATTGATGAACATCTATGAACAAATCATAATTGTCCGGTTCATTTGATGGACAAAATAAAAGGCCTTTATTTAATAATGATATTTCTTCATTGGTATGTGTATATTGGGAAAGATTGATAATGTTGGTATCAAAGTTTTCTAATCCAGAAGACTTATTTTGACCTTTTTCCTTTTTTTTTTTTTTTTTTTTTTTTTTTTCCTTTTCCTCTAGTACCTCTTTTTTTCTTTTCCCCCCGTGGGGGTAAAGAATCTTGTTATTTCCTGATTCATGTTTTTCGCTGCCGATAAAAAAGGCACCAGACAATTATTTTGGTTTTTTGAATTATCTATGATGACCCTTTGTGAGTTAATTGGGATATCAATAATCTGAGCACTTTCAGGGTCACATATAATTAGATCTTTTTCTTTTTCAATGTTTTTTAATTTTTTAATGGGTTCGGAATTATTGTGTAAAACAATCGGTTGCAAGGGTCTTTCCTTATTAATTTTAGTAATCAACTCCTTGATTTTTTGCAGATGTTCCTCTTCGCTATATGTAACCCTTTCAGAGATATCATCATTTTCCTTATTTGAGTGTATCTGTGCAGTTGTTGTCACTAAATTTTTACCAGAGCCAACAGTTGTTTCATGATCTGAAAAAACCTCTAGATTATCTACAATTATATCACCATTTTCATTGAAAATATCATCAGCCAGAAGGCCTGATGTGTCATTGATGCATGTTTCAAGCTCCTCTAATACCTCCTCTTCATCTATGGTTAGAGATGTCATATTCTGATGTGTATGTAAAATGGCCTCAGTTTGCTGGTGCTCAGATATTGTACCTGTCTGTAGTATTGACTCCTTCTCTATGTTGGTTGTATATGTCACTGTATTGGAAACATCTATAGTTGTTTCGTTCCCAGAAGTCACTTTCTCTGGAATAAGTGTAGGTGCATCTTTGTTGGTGTTGATGTCTTTAATATTCTGATTATCCTTAGTGTTCTGATTGTTACTATGGTAACCTCTATGGCTATTTCTTCTTCTAGAGCTATTGGAGAACGTTCTCTCCTTGTGTTCTTTAGATGTTAATGAGACCCTGTTTCTGTTGTATGTATGGTTCTCTATATTTGATTTGCCAGAAGTGTAATCTAACCTGTCTCTGTTGAGTTTCTTTGATTTCCTCATGATAGTATCATGCTCAATCTGTATTAAATTGGTACTAATACTGGAGTAAATCCTTTTGTATTCAGTGCTGTTGCTGTATTTACTCCGCTCTCTACTGAGCCTGTTAACTTCAATGGTGGATGCATCAGCTAATTTGGATCGTTTGTAGCACAATATACATAGTAAAGTGTTCATACACTCCCAGCTAGGGAGTGGAACCTGGGGTGTTGAGGTGTGGGAGCACCACTTTCCTGCCGCGCCACCACACAGGGATGAACATACACATTTTTTTATATATTTTGCATCTAAATCAGTTTAGTCTTTTTAAAAAATTTTTTAAAAAAATATCTTTTTAATTAATTAATAAAGTAAAATAATATTTTTTTTTATATTTATATTTCCAAATTGCTATTCCTCTGCTTTTATATAAATCCCTTTCAGCGCCACCTTTTTATTTCATGTGATTTTATGAGTGATTTTTAACATCAAATCCAGTGGTGGTACACAGCTTAAAACATTGATGTCTAAACCTACATAAATCCAATACCACGGGTTCTAGTCCCATATGGGCATAGTATGTATGTCTTATCTTTATATATATCATTAGATGGCATATATGTATTTTTTGCAACTTTTAAGCTTTCATTTGGTGATTTTTGAAAAAATTTTATAAGGACATCATTACTTGTATTTTTATAGAAATATCAAGCCCCAATTTTTATAATTTTGAGATGTATTCAATGCTTTTGCAAAAAATAGCGCCAAAATGGGCAGATCCACCCATTTTGATGATGAGGATGACATCATCAGGTAAACAGATGACACCTCTTTGTATGTACAGCAAGGGGCTATAAAAAACCCCACTGCTGGTATGATTGTAATGTCCCTGAGGAAGGCGCCGGGTGTGGCGCTGAAACGCGTAGTAGAGAGGAGGAAATAAAGGATGGAATAACTGCTGACTCTTTGGTGAGTTTTTTTCATACCACAGCAGCGCGGACCGTGACACACCAGCACTCCCATCATTGTCATGAAGCCCAATATGTCACGAAAAAAACTGTCTCGGAATCACTAGGATCCGTTGAAGCGTTCCAGAGTTGTAAACTCATAAAGGGACACTGGTCAGAATTGCCAAAAATACAAAGATATAATCATTAGTGCAAATGGAGAGATCCGGGGAGAGATCCGGGTAGACTGAGACATTGGCAAATTTAACAGGAAGAGAAGGATTGCCTCTCAGCGCGTGTAGAAAGTCCTCCTTAAGTTCAAAAAACTGTATGCGGATGTACATCCTTTAATTGAAAAACTTTCAATAAAAATATATTTACAAAAAAAAAGTGTATGCGAGCTAGAACGTCCCTAGGGATGGAAGGTCCAAGGGCTGCCAGCTTTGGGACACGATGAATGCGATCAATGATTATGTCCTTTCTGTCCACATGTGGCATAGCAGCCATAATAAAATCCTGTAAAAAGGATCTTAAATCTATAGGCAGGACAGCTTCCTCAACTCCTCTCAGTTTGATATTCTTCCTCCTGGACCTGTCCTACAGGTCCAGGGTTTTTGCCTGCGTCTTGGAGGTAGTTTGGTGGAGAGAATCATGTGCATCTCTGGCACCCCTGCGGGGGATTGCCACAGGTTACACTGGTGCAAGGAAGGACTGACACCTTGGTCTGCTCAGCACACATCACCTTCCACTCCAGACCTGAAGGGGGAGCTCTACTGGCTGCAATAAGTCAGTTCCCCTTTAAGAAGATCCAGGCTGAGAAGAGGAGACAGTTAGTCCCAGGAGACAGCAGTTAGTTCGTGTGAGGAGAGGAGAAAGGAGGAGGCTGAGCTGCTGGTCTCTGGAAAAGACATAAGCCAGGACCAGAAGGGTCAGCTGTTCACACCCCAGGGAAGGGGCCGGAGGCAAGGAGAAGAGGTAGGGAATAAGAAGAGGGATTAAAAGATATTCCCCTTGAGCACAACCGGACACTGGAGTCCGATGCTGTGGGCTTGCAGAGCCACAGTAAAAAGCCCAGCAGTTTCAGGAGAAGTTTAGCCCTGAAGAAAGAGTGCAGAGACATTAAAAACTAACCAAACAGAGGACCAGGGGCCACAGGATAAACCGGGATCCCGCAGAAGGGCCTGATTGTTAGTTTAAGACAATAAAGAAGTGGAGAGTTCAGACTCAGGCAGGACTCATCCCTCAAGGCAAAGAATAGAGATAAAGGAGGCCTCATATCCTTCCAAGGAGTTAATCCTAAATTGCACCAGGGACCTGGTTATTACTCTGGACTGTACCTGTTTTGTGACTACCAGTAAAAAGGTACCGGAACAACTAACCCTGTGTGTATGTGTGACTGTTCATCAGCTATAATTCACCATCTTCCTCCTTCACTGACCTCCCTCATCATCATCTTTATTGCTGCCCTGAGTTAAAGCTCCACCTGTGGGGAGCTGTACCACACTTTGCTGCCCCCTCCATCACCTCAGCGGCCGGCTGGCAGCGCCGATACCACCTTACCGGACACTACAGGTGGTGTCACGTTCCCCTGTAAATAATTCCTTCATCCCCCTTCAAATGATCCCCAGGGCACGGCACCGGGATCCCGGCCACTTGTGACTCCCTACTCAGCAGACCCGGTGACCGAGTACCACCCACAGCCCTGGCCACATCATTTTCTGGCGTCACGAACAGGATCCGAACCAGCCTGGTATTCACCAGGTGAAGTGCGCCTTAAGACTTTATTTAATTGACTGTTTGTGTGGCCGCCATTACATCGCCTCAGAAATTACAGCTGCGTCACAGCAGGAGAAAGAGCGGGAAGATAAGCCCCGCCCCCTTCACTCTGCCGGAGATTCAAAGCGCAGCTCCCTGCTTCAGAGAGACCTGAGGTGCCCGCTCCATCTGCAGAGCCGCCAACAGCTGGAGAAATCAGTTTCATCTTACAGGTTGGCAGCCATTAACTAGGGGGGCCTCACCATGAGTGATACGGATGATGTGCGGGTCCCTGACAGGGGAGATGGCCAGAATGCAGCACCTGGAGCAGCAGCCCAAATAATGCCTATAACCATGCCGTATGTATCAGGTGCCAAATGGTTACCAACATATGAAGGTAAACCTGGTACGTTAGCAACATTTAAGCACAAGATGTGTGCAATGCTGGACATGTATGCTATGACGCAGAAGCAACAGGCTAATGTTGTGCTGGGACAATTAACAGGTGCAGTGGAGCTGGAGGCTGAGTCCTGGAGTGATATTGACAGGGACTCTGCTGCCAAGGTGTTTGATAAGCTAAAACTAGTGTTTGAGAAACGCACACAGTCTGAATTAAGGATGCTGTTCTATCAGTGTAAGCAGAGACTGCAGGATACCATCAGAGACTATGCCCTCTGTTTACAAAGAGCACTCCGGTCCTTAAAACAGGTAGACCCGGCAAGTGTACTGGAAGAGGATAAAATGCTTGCTGAGCAGTTTACAGAGGGACTAAGGTCAGACTATCACCGCCAACAAGTGCATATGTGGGTATTGGATCACCCAACAGTGAACTTTAGTGACCTAAAAGATCGTGCTATAACTGTGTTAAGAGATCCAGCGCCTGCAGAACCTGCAAACCAATCCTGGCAGGTTAATGCTTCTCCCATAGACTTTAAATCTATTTCTGCAGAACCTGCAAAAGTGGAAAGTCAAGCTGTAGCAAATGATAACATGCAAAACCAGGTGCTGCAGCTAAAAACATGGACTATGTATTAAAGCTCTTGCAAAATATGCCTGGGGCACCACCACCAAGCAAAATCCAACTAGCTGATAGCACTGAGGATGTCCCATGGATGCAGAGAAAAGCCAAATCGCCCAGGCAGGGGACCAATGCACCATTCCAACGTAGACCCGTGTCGCCTGCGCAGGGGACCAACGCACCATTCCAACGCAGAACCAGGTCGCCCGGGCAGGGGACCAATGCACCATTCCAACGCAGAGCCAGGGATTACACAGATTCTTCAGGACAACCCATCTGCCTGCGATGCAACAAACCAGGACACTTTGCAAGAGGATGCCCTTTAAACACGAGATTCCTGGGTCCGAGGGCCAGCTCCCAGGAGTAGAGCAGCTGGGCCCAAAAGACTGGTGTAAGCGGTACGTGGGAGGCCATCCGTACCTCAACATTACACTAGAAGGAATTCCCATGTCGGCCCTACTGGACACCGGGTCGCAGGTCACTACGATCCCACATATCCTTTATAAGCAGTATTGGTCTGATGATGATCTTGAACCCCCAAACCCCAATTTTTATATTATTGCAGCTAATGGCCAACCACAGAAACAGGTGGGATACAGAGCAGCTACAATAAAGTTGAGGAGGGAGGAGTTGAAAGGTCAAGGGTTATTTGTGGTTGAAGATAATCCTAATGAAAAATGCCCTTACATGGTTATTGGTACAAATGTTATTGAAAATTGCTTTGGAGAAGTGTTTTTACTCCGACAGATTTCTCAGACTGCTAGTTATGGGCGGACAAGAGTCATCCAACGAGAGATCCGAGCCCTCATCCACAAGCAACAGGTAAATCTGTCTGGGGGAGAAATTGGCAATGTGCGGGTAACAGACTCGGTTCCCATTGTACTACCACCAAAAAGCGAAATGATGATATGGTGTCGAGCAGCGATAGGTTGTAGAGGACAGGAATACCAGGCAGTTGTAGAGCCAGTATTTTCGGAGCACAGACCTACACTACTGACAGCCAGAGGGGTGGTGGATGTACGCAAGGGTCGGTCGAGTACCAATCCGTGTGTTAAATTGTGGGGCAGAGGAAGCAAAGTTACCCCGGTATGCTACTGTAGCAAAGCTGTATACTGTTTGTAACAACACCATACAGGCAGTAGAACCTGTTTCCTCGCCCTGCTGGGCAGAGGATAACGACTCTAAAGGACAGCTGAAGGAGTGGTGTCAGCAGTTGCATGTAGGAACTGATGCCACCCCTTCTCATCAGAAGCACGGAGTGTACCGGGTAGTGCAGGAGTTCGAGCAGATATTCAGTAAGCACCCATTAGATTTTGGGAGGATTAAAGGGGTACAGCATCACATACCCACAGGAAATCATCCACCAATCAAGTTGAGACACAGACCCATTCCACCAGGTCACTATCAACATGCCAAAGAGATGCTGAGAGACATGAAAGAAGCCGGGGTTATAATAGATAGTAGTAGTACCTGGGCAGCCCCTTTAGTCCTAGTCAGGAAGAAGGATGGCACAATGAGAATGTGTGTGGATTACAGAGAGGTTAATAAAATCACTCACAAAGATGCTTACCCGTTACCCCGAATAGAGGAGTCTCTTGCTGCATTAAAGACTGCTAATTATTTCTCCACATTAGATCTCACTAGTGGATATTGGCAGGTCTCCGTTGCAGAAGAAGACCGGGAGAAGACTGCATTCACAACACCAATGGGACTATGCGAATTCAATAGTATGCCATTCGGGTTATGCAACGCACCAGGAGCGTTTCAGAGAATCATGGAAAGTTGCCTGGGACACCAAAACTTCGAAACAGTGCTCTTATACCTAGACGACGTCATCGTGTGCTCTAGAACCTACGAAGAACACCTAAAACACCTGGCAGAGGTATTTGAGGCTTTAGCAAAGTACGGGATGAAGCTCAAACCATCTAAATGTCACCTGCTGAAACCTAAAGTCCAATACCTGGGACACGTGGTCAGCGCAGATGGAGTAGCACCAGACCCCGAAAATGTAACAGCAATCCAGGATTGGCAAAGACCAACGACCATCACCGAGGTACGTCAGTTCTTAGGTTTGGTTGGATACTATAGAAGATTCATTAAGGGCTACACAAAGATGGCTGCGCCCCTACAAGATCTTCTGATAGGCCAATCTAAGAAGAGAAGATTTCCAGAGCCACCATTGGAATGGGGAGAGGAACAAGAAAATTCCTTCCAACAGATGAAGCAGGCTCTAACTGATTAGGAAATCCTGGCTTACCCCGATTATAACCTACTATTTGTCCTTTACACTGACGCAAGCAATGTAGGCCTGGGAGCTGTCCTTTCTCAGATGCAAGATGGTAGAGAACGAGTTATTGCCTACGCTAGCAGAAAACTTCAACCCACCGAGAGGAACCCAGAAAACTATAGTTCCTTTAAGTTGGAGTTCTTGGCCTTGGTCTGGGCAGTAACAGAAAGGTTCAAGCATTACCTCGCAGCTTCGAAGTTCACCGTCTTTACAGATAATAACCCGTTGACACATCTGGATACCGCAAGACTTGGAGCATTGGAGCAACGTTGGATGGCTCGACTGTCGAATTATGACTTTACTATCAAATATCGAACAGACCGCAATAACGCAAATGTTGATGCCCTTTCCAGAAACCCTCAAGTACATCCACAAGGAAGTGAAGAAGAAGAAGATGACTTAGAGGAAATAGAACTCCCAGCTTTCCATAAAAGTAGAAAATGGCAAATCGCTGAAGATCGCGTCTACCAAAATCGTCAGACTGCTGAACTAAACCCGTTGCCTCATTATGGATGGAAAGAGACTCAAGACAGTGATCCAGCAGTAAGTCTTGTAAAGAAGTTGATAACCCATCCAGATTCCAAACTTGAAAAGAATGCTCCACTGGAAGCTCAACACTTGTGGAAAGAAAGAAGCCGATTATTCATCTATCAAGGTCAATTGTGCAGGCGGTACATCAACCCAAGGACGCATGAAATGGTATGGCAAGTTGTAGTTCCAAAGAGAGATGTTCAAATGGTATTACAAGCATATCATGATGAATCGGGACACTTTGGATGGAGAAAATTGGAAATACTGTTACGTGAAAGATTCTATTGGATCAGCATGAGAGCCTCCATAGAGAGATGGTGTCAAAATGGTGGACCATGCTCATTGAGAAGAAAAGACCGTAACAGCCAGAAAGCACCTCTCAAACCTATCATCACCAAAGAACCATTAGAACTGGTAGCCATAGATCATGTCAAACTTACACCCAGCAAGTCAGGCTACACCTATGCTCTTACCATGGTAGACCACTATTCCAGATTCCTTGTGGTAGCTCCAGTAAAAGACTTAACAGCTGAGACAGCAGCAAGAACATTTCAAGCTTATTTCTGTAGACCCCATGGCTATCCAGACCAGGTATTGACAGACCAAGGACCTGCCTTTGAAGCCGAAATATTTCAAGAGTTCTGTCGCCTATACGGATGCAAGAAAATACGCACCACGTCTTACCATCCTCAAACAAATGGAGTGTGCGAAAAGATGAATCACGTGGTAATTGAAATGCTAAAAACTCTGCCCTTAGAAGAACGCAACCAGTGACCAGAAAAGTTACCAGATCTAGTTGACATCTACAACAACATTCCAGTAAGTTCAACAAATTGCACCCCTGCATATCTCATGAGAGCAAGACCAGGAAAATTACCAGCAGACTTTGAGATAGGCATAGTAGTTCCTGAAGCAGATACTACAGATACAGATTGGGATACTCGTAGGAAAGAACAATACCAGAAAATCCAAGAATGTGTTGAGAGAAGTCTGGAAAGATCTAGAGGAAGACAAGAAACTAACTTCAACAAAAGTGCTCAAGGAACGCCCTTAACACCAGGTGAATTGGTTTTGAGAAGAAAAAGAAGAATGCACAAACTAGATGATCAGTGGGAAAAAGTACCATACACTGTATTACCATCTAATTTTGATAACCAGAAAACCTGTTTAATCAGTAAAGATCATGGTGAAACCACAGCAACAGTGTCCAGAGATCATTTGAAAAAGTGCCCTCAACAGCTTCAACCAGAAGAAGATGTACCTTGTCCAAAGCCAGAAGAGCAAGAGAAGCCGAAGACAGTCCAGACAATCATTGGAGAGTTACCAGCAGATTGGCCTCAAATAGATGGTACATATCTAATCCCAACTTTAACGTTTCCATCAGCAGTAGAAGTGCCAAGAATACAAGGACCACCCGTTGTACCGGAACCAGAGATCCCTGCAATCGGTGAACCTGCCAGTCCACTAGAGAGATTACGTCAATACTACGGTATTACAGCAACACGTAGATCTGATAGACTGAGAGAGAGAGCATACACTGGATTAGGTATGAACATTAATAACACACCAGTGCCACGCAGGTCAACCCGTAGTATTTTTGGTCAGCCCCCACTTAGATACAGAGAGTAGGCAATAAAATGTGGGAAAATGTAAAAATGTTTAAAATGTAAATATGTTATTAATGGTAGTGTACACAAGGGTGGAGGAACTGGACTAGCCCCCATGCATATTAAGTTAGGAAAAGAAAGTGCCTGGGGGTGGTATAGTGAAGCCAGGCCTCCTAAGCAGATACACCCGTATTGTATATAGTTATGTTTTTTTTTTTTAATTTTTAAGAAACTTAACCTGTTGGACTCTGGAATTTTTCCTTTTTCTTATTTTCAAAATGGACCATAGCCACAGGACTGGTAGTGGCAAACCCCTGTTTCAACACCCCCTAAACAGCCTGCAGTGGATGGACTAGCGCTGTATGGACTGGTAACCTGTTTTCTTATTTTTCCCTGGTTTTTGTAAATTTTTCATTTTTAAGACTCTGTTCAATAATCAAATGTAAATAGTTATGTTGTGTTCATGAAAAATGTTTCAGTCCCGGAGGACTGTGTTTAACTAGGGGGGAATGTGGCACCCCTGCGGGGGATTGCCACAGGTTACACTGGTGCAAGGAAGGACTGACACCTTGGTCTGCTCAGCACACATCACCTTCCACTCCAGACCTGAAGGGGGCGCTCTACTGGCTGCATTAAGTCAGTTCCCCTTTAAGAAGATCCAGGCTGAGAGGAGGAGACAGTTAGTCCCAGGAGACAGTTAGCAGTTAGTTCGTGTGAGGAGAGGAGAAAGGAGAAGGCTGAGCTGCTGGTCTCTGGAAAAGACATAGGCCAGGACCAGAAGGGACAATTGTCAGCTGTTCACATCCCAGGGAAGGGGCCGGAGGCAAGGAGAAGAGGTAGGGAATAAGAAGAGGGATTAAAAGATATTCCCCTTGAGCAAAACCGGACACTGGAGTCCGATGCTGTGGGGTTGCAGAGCCACAGTAAAAAGCCCAGCAGTTTCAGGTGAAGTTTAGCCCTGAAGAAAGAGTGCAGAGACATTAAAAACTAACCAAACAGAGGACCAGGGGCCACAGGATAAACCGGGATCCCGCAGAAGGGCCTGATTGTTAGTTTAAGACAATAAAGAAGTGGTGGCTTGGACATGGAGCTGTGAAGACACACTCTCCACGAGCTCTGCTTATATAAGGCCCTCACAGCCTATAATTAGCTTTTTATTGCCTGCCTAACTCGATCTACATGAAAGGGAAGACTGGCCTTCGTTCCCAGGCACCCCGGGAGCCTGCAGCGGGCCCTAGAGGAGCAGGTATCACTAAATACCTGGCAGCACCCAGCAGCACAGGAAAAAGACCCAAGCCTGCAGCAATGGAGGCAGGGGGCCCTGCTCCCTCACTCCCTCCACTTCAGGGGAAGCGATCCTCATTGAATGCAGGAGCTCCTCGCAGCAGCTCTCTCACTGCTTGTAAATCTACAGCTGCAGACAGGACCCAGGACTTATCTGTGACAGGGGATGTGATTAAGAAGACGCAGGGGGCCAGAGACTTGAAGGAAGCAGCCGAGGTGAGAATTAACCCTTCCTCCTCCTCCCCTCCCTCCTGTCCCAGCCAGCTCGTTCAGGGAGTGAAAACTCAGAGCATTACTGCTCCCTGTGCTGCTTTTACCCTTCTGTCTTTGGGGCTTGGAGGATCCCCACAATTAGCAGGGACTGTCCACACTGAGGGTGACCCCTCTAACAGCAGACCCATGCCTAATTTGTCTCCCATAGAAGTGGATCTACAGGGCGACCAGCAGCTCTCCCCCAAGTTTGTGAGTGCAGAGACCTTTGCACACCTCCCCATGAATGCTCTGGATCTAACAGCACGGCTGAATGCTATCCGCACCAAGATAGACATGGAGGGCTACATACAGAGGTTGGAGGCAGTGTGTAGGGGGGAGCTGGGGACCCTCAAGGAAGATGTGTCTACCCTCCACACTAATGTTATTACATTGGAGGCCACAGTGGAGAGGCTCTCCTCGCAAGTACAGTCTCAGCAACAGCTTCTAGATCTCCATTCAAACAACTTTCACCTATTGCTGGATATGATGGAAGAGGCGGAAAATAGGAATCGTCGAAACAATATTCGGCTCCGTGGTCTCCCGGAGTCGGTTGCACCACGTGATCTAGAGTCGGCCCTTCATAGTATCTTTAATTCCTTGCTGGGAAGAGAAGTGGATATGCACATTGAGATTGATAGAGCCCATCGATCTCTGGGTCCCAAAAACCCTGATGCTGCCAGACCAAGGGATGTCATCTGTCGCATCCACTATTATCGCATTAAAGACGACATCATGTCTAAAGCCAGGGATCATGATTCCATTGACTTCAATGGATGGGAAATCTTGCTATTGGCTGAGCTCTCACGCATCACCCTAGCTAAGAGACGTGCACTACGTCCCCTACTGGAAGCGCTTAGAGAGAGACATATTCCATATAGCTGGGGATACCCCTTCCAGCTCCAAGTGAGGAGAGAGGGGGGGATGATTGTACTGAGATCACCGGAGGACCTGCTGGACTTCACTTCTGCCTTAGACTTGCCATTGATGGAACTAGGTGAATGGCCGCAACTGTCCACTTTTGGCCTACGGGGTCTGCGAAAGAACTGGAGGTCCCTCTGTTGGGCCTTTGAATAAGAGGCAAAAGAGTCGACGTCGCCAACGTAGATCTTCTGGTCGTCCTGCGGACACTTGATTTTCAACAATACCTTGAAAGTTTGAGGTATATTTTCCCCTTTTTTTGGGGGGGTCTTTTGGTCTTCCTACCCCTCCCGCGGGAGCTGCGAGTCAGGACACATGACTTTTGTGGGCTCCAGTAGAATCTCTATATGGTGAAGTTACAAACAAGGTTCTCAGAACTTTTGATCTTTTGCTGTTCGCTTTAAATGGGGGGAGGAGGGGGGATGTGAGTTTTGTTTACAGTTAAGCTGTGCTAATTGTTCTATGCTCTGATTGGGGACTCATATGTGTGAAACATGGAGGGTTAATATTAATACGTGTATATACATATATGTACTTCCTAACTAGCCTCAGTTCACGCTCCATTGATGGGGCCTAGATATCTATAAATACTTACCCTCCACTATTAAGGTCCTAGTTAGTAATTATCCAGGAGGGCTTATGGCATTTGTATTTTTTGTCTTATGTTGGCTGCGGGGGCCGAGCTGGTTGCTCGGTGTCCGACTACTTCCTACCTTAGGGCGTGTCATTGACACACTTGTTCAGAGATTTCTCTGACTCGTTCAGTTTACGTTGAACCTGGTGGCTCAGAGCCTCCTGGTTCCTCAGACAGACTACTGTTCTCTGTCTGATCAAGTTTCCAATTTCTTTTTTTTTTTTTACGTACTTTTCCTCTACTCTACTTAATCCCTACCTCTTTTTTCCCTTAACGCTCTCCCTTTCCCTTTCATTTTCCCTCCCCCCATCCACCTCTGTTTGTCCTGGTATTGACTGTGGGATAGGACCTGGGGTTCTGATGGTGAATCTGCAGCTCTGTTCCCTGAACGTCAGGGGATTCAATGTCCCAGAAAAACGTTTGAAAGTGTTATATCATATGCACAAGAAGCGGATAGATGTTCTCCTACTTCAGGAGACGCATTTTAAGACAGATAAGATCCCTGCTCTTGGTCATAGATATTACACACAATGGTTCCATGCTAGTAATCCAGAGACCAAGTCGAAGGGGGTTAGCATAGCATTACATAAAAATCTACAGACTCAGGTGTTGGCCTCTAAGTCAGACCCAAACGGCAGATTCTTGTCAAGATTAGAATTATTAATGACACGTTTACGATCGCTAATTTCTACCTGCCTAATCAGGACCAGGCTCGGACATGTAGACGTTACCTTCGCGATCTCGCTGCATTTGCAGAGGGATATGTGATAGTGGGGGGTGACTATAATATGGTGTTGGACCGTGCCATGGATTCCTCCTCAGGCGGGTCGTCGGTGCCCCCTTCGCAACTGGAGAGCCTGAAACGCATGTTGACAGACCTACGACTGGTAGATGCCTGGCGGATCATGCACCCCACGGACAGAGACTACACCTATTTTTCCACAGTCCACAATTCCCATAGTCGGATTGATTATTTTTTGGTGAGCCATGGTCTTTTGTCTTTTGACCTACAGACAAGAATTGATGTAACAATCTGGTCGGACCATTCTCCGGTGATGATGTCTCTGCGGCTACTGGGATCGTCCAGGGGGGAGTGGACCTGGTCCCTGAACCCTGAATTGTTGAGCGATCCTTCTTGTCTGCAGGCGGTACGGAAGGCAATTACAGAATTCCTTGACATACATAAGACCGACTCTACGGCCCTCCCCTTTCAGTGGGAGGCATTGAAGGGAGTTATCAGAGGGGTTCTCATTCAGCAGGGGGCCCGATTAAAGAGGAATAGGGCTGCGGCTATTACTGAACTGTTGTCTCAAGTGCAGACCCTAGAGACAGCTCACAAGAGAACGAGAGATGTGCAGATGATGGCTGACCTCTTGCAGGCCAGGAGTAGATTGAGTGCTCTAGTTGACACTACTCTGGCAAGACAACGAGAATGCTTCCATAGATACTGTATTTATATGAATACTCGAATAAGCCGGGCAGAGCATTGGCGAGATTTTTACATCCTCGCTCACCTACTACATATATCCCTACCATAAAGTCGAGGTCGGGGGCGGCGGTCCACTCTCCTATAGAAATAGCAGACTCCTTTAGGCTGTATTATGACTCACTGTATAATCTTAAGGGCCCGCTTGCGGATATGTCCGCAGAGGAGTTCCACGCGAGGGTGGAGGAGTATGTTCATGACACGCCGCTCCCCCCTATTTCAGAGACTGAGGTTGAGGCTCTGGAGAGTCCTATGTCGGAATTAGAAATTACGGAGACCATTAAGGCACTGGCGAGCGGTAAGAGCCCAGGACCGGATGGTTTCTCGGCCAACTTTTACAAAATTTTTTCTGCTTCCCTGTCACCCTTTTTAGTTAACTTATTTAATTCCATCTCAGCGACATGCCCCTTTGCTCCCCAGACGTTGATGGCCACGATTGTGGTTATTCCCAAACCGGACAAAGACCCCGGCATATGTGCTAATTATCGACCCATCTCCCTCATTAACGTCGATGTGAAAATTTACGCAAACATCATAGCGAACAGGCTGGGCCCAGCTCTCACCAAGGTCATACATAACGACCAGGTGGGATTCGTGCAGCGTAGGGAGGCTAAAGATAACACGGTGAAAACCTTGCTCCCTACTTCATATTTGCGCAAAAGAAGGGTTCCAGCCTGTTTGCTATCCATTGACGCGGAGAAGGCGTTTCATCGCCTGGGCTGGCCTTTCCTGAGAGCATCTTTAGCACAGTTGGGGTTGAGGACTAGACTGCTTGATAAGATTTTTGCTTTGTACCAGGGCCCCACGGCACGACTTAAAATAAATGGCATTTTCTCGACACCCATCGCTATACACAATGGCACCAGACAGGGTTGTCCTCTATCCCCTCTACTTTACTTCATTGCCATGGAGCACTTAGCGGTGGCACTCCGCGGATCGCCGGATATTGATGGAGTACGGATTGGTCAGCATAACTTTAAGCTATCACTATATGCGGATGATCTGCTTTTGTATGTTACCAATCCACTCATAGCTTTCCCGGTGCTCATCAGGGAATTTCGGAAGTTTGGGGACATCTCGAATTTCAAGGTTAATTACTCAAAAACAGAGGTACTCAATATATCCCTGTCTGATGACCTAGTGTCGCGACTCCAGGCGTCCTTCTCTTTTAAGTGGAAAACCTCTGCAATAAAATATCTGGGTGTACTGATTCCCACAGAGTTGAGTGAAATCTATGAGCTAAATTATGTTCCGCTTTTGAGGAGGACGATACTGGACTTGGCGAAATATGACAAACCTCGACTTTCTTGGTTTGGACGCATGAGTGTCATTAATATGGACGTCCTACCTCGGTTTTTATATCTTTTCCAAACTGCCCCGATAAATATCCCGGATAGTTTTTTTAGACGTCTACAGTCGGCGGTTAACAACTTTATTTGGGGGAGCAGGAGACCACGGATCCGTTTCTCTATTTTAACTAGGCCGAAGAGTAAGGGGTGGGCGGGCCTCCCTGATTTAAAAAAATATTACCATGCGGTTCTGCTTTCTAGGCTAGTGGACTGGAGGTTTAATAGTGCCCATAAACAATGGGTAACCCTGGAGGGTCTCCTTTCTCCTGTGTCTCTGTATTGGCTTCCCTGGCTTGAAAAGACCTCGCGTCCCTCTGTGACGGAATGGGTCCCACTCACCCAGACGGTTATAAGACATTGGGACAAGAGATCCAAGATGGCCGCTGACCAGGGAGGTTGCATCTGACACAGCTCCCTGCCACACTCCACCATCCGAGCCATCCAGCCTCAGAGAGCACATAATCTGCCATCAAAAATACACCAGCTGCAGCTCACAACACCAGGGACACAGAGGATCTGGATCTTAAAACCTACAGAGAATCTGATCTCTCACCTCAGGTTGGTGAATGCTGCACTCCCCCTCCCTGCTTCAGACTGTCTGAATTCCTCCCTGCTCCTGGACACCTAACACTGCCAGCCCGCAAATCCCTGATACATATTGTGTCGGGGCTCTGTGAGGGTGAGGAGACTCTATCAAATCAGCAGGGAGCAGAGATAAGATAAGAGAAGTGCGGAACCAGAGAGAGAGAAGCTCATTTCTGCCCATGCAGCCATTAATGAGGGACACAGACAGTGCACACATCAGTTAAGATACATAGAGGTGCTGCAGGGCTTCAACACTGCTGGCCCCAGCACTTAAAACTGCTCAGAGGCTCCCAGACAACTCAAGATAACAGCCGGTGTTGTCAGGACTGTTTGGCTCTCTAATTTCTGGTGGCTGAAGGCACTGCTACCATCAAACATTCAGACTTCACCTCTGCAGCTGCTTGGAAAAGAGCCCCTATTGTCATCTAGGGAGCCTTGCTGAAACTATTGGTGACAGGGGGGGCTGCTCTGGAGGTGCACTGAGGGAGGCAAGCTCTGCCTCATATAATCTCCTGGCAATTATAACACCGTGGCCCTTACAGGACCTTATAACTCTGATCCCAGAGTATATATAAGTGGCTGGCATCACACTTGTCATCGCAGGGACATCCTGACTCGCTGTGAACTACTACAGAGCAGATTTCATCCATGTGCTGTGGGACTCTGATCCCTGTACATAAAGACATTCTGTTTACACCAACCTTTCCCCCTCTCATATAGGATTACAGCACCACTGCTCTACAGCCTCTGCAGCATTCAGATTTATTAACTCTTTGTCAACTCCTGAGGTGCTAAATGCCATACGGTCCTATAATGTAACATCTTCTGGATCTCCACACACTTACTACTTCTCTGTGACTATGGATATATAAAATCATGTAAAGTCTCTTGAATATGCAGTAGAGGCTAACGAGTTATAAGAACCACATAAGGACTTCCGGTTTCCGGCCTGATGGGAGAGGGAGGAAGGGACTGAGCTCCCAGAGCCCGTGACTCCACACCCGATTCAAAGGCGAGAATCCGCCGCCAAACGCTCCCCTATTCTCATACTACCCCTGCATGCATCGGTGGCTCCGGAGCACCGGCACCAGGCGGGTAACGGCGGGGATGGCGACGAGAAACTCCGGGCCCCCCTCCAAGATGGCGCAGAGCGGAGTAGGAAGCAGAGGCAAGGAGGCGGCGTGTAAACAACAGCCCCGTTCGCAGGGGAAAGATCCCGGTGTCCATCCTGGCCGGAGCAGCAGTGGGAGAGGTGAGACTAAGGAGCAGGCGGAGGGGCTGAATCCTGAACACACCATTGACTATAAGTTGCTGGCCACAGAAGTCCAAGCACAGTTGGTGGGAGAGCTGAAGCAGACTTTCAGGGCTTTAGTACAGGAGCTGCTGCAAGATTCCCTCACTGACATTAGAGAGGAGTCTGCAGCTCAAGAGGCCAGAATAATAGCACTGGAGCAGAGAATGTCAGATGCTGAAGACAGGGTGACATGGCTGGAACAACAAGTCTCAGAATACAAGGATAGGGAAGAACGCACAATTAATAAATTGGAGGACCTGGAGAACCGGTCTCGCCGGAACAACCTGCGACTGATAGGGCTCCCTGAGTCCATCACCCCCACGGCCCTGCTAGATATCTTTGAGACTGAACTCCCCCAGATTCTCGGAAGCAGGGGCTCCTGTATGGTGGAAAGGGCACACCGGATAGGTCCCCCATCAGACCGTCCCGCCAAAGCGAGCACAGCGGCCCAAGAGAAAGTGAAGCCGCGACAGGCTATTGCTCGCTACTTAAACTACAGGGACAAGGAAAACCTTCTGCGCGCATATAAGAGCTTGAGGGCCCCACTGATACTTCGTGGACATAAGGTTCTGCTATTTGGTGATTACTCTCCTGAAGTGGCAAAGAAACGGAGAGCCTTTGGGGCAGCATGCAGTATACTTTACAAGCGCAATATACACTTTCAGCTACTATATCCAGCCGTATTAAAGTACAGGGGTCCTGACGGTTCCATCAGGGTGCACCACAGCCCGGGGGAGGCCGTCAGGAGCCTGACACAACGGAGCCCGGTGGGAAGTCATGACGGAGGACAACGGAGCCGACATTCAGAAGCCCGGAGAGACAATGAGGATCTTCGCCCAGGGACCCCAACGGCTAGAGAGGACTCTCCTCGCTGGTCGGCTGGGAGGGGAAGTCCGGGATCTAACTCCCCGAAGGAGCAAAGGACTGTGCGACGTGATGGTAGTGAAGGGAGAAGGCGTCCTTCAGGGACAAATGGATCACTAGTGGAGGACAATCGAGAGGAGTCCTGATTTGGTGATTTTTTTTCCCTTTTTCTTTTACTATTTTTTCAATACTTTTATACCGGAGATGATTGTTGTCAGAACTCCTAAACCCCAAGCCCTGGCCTGGACGGTTTAGTGGCGTTCAACCCGGATGCCTCGCCAGATGCGGGGGGTACGATATGATATGGTATAACACTGACGATATGTGATAATAGACTTTAGTGCACGGTATTACTTATCTTCCTGCATACTGGAGTCACAGGGCGGGAGCTGAAAAGGAGAGCGCCCTTCAGAATATGGAAGTCCATAACTTGTATTTGGGGAACTGTTGGTTTGGGAAAAGTCAGGTGAGAAGGGGGTTTTATGTGGGTACGGGAGTTGGGATGTGGCCTCTTAGCCACCTGTTAAAAAGCTGTTGGGGTTATAGGGTTTGGGTGATCTTGAAGTTTCAGCCACTGTATATACTCTGTTTGTTATGTGTTGTATGGATGGAGTCCTCTCGAAACATGATGGCGTTGACTATGACCCACCCAATGACAATTGATAATGGTTAATCTACTGTCCTGGAACGTTAAGGGCCTTAGGTCACCGGAGAAACGTTCCATGATACTTAATCATCTTAAGAAGTTGAAAGTGGACATTGCTCTACTTCAGGAGACACAATTCCAAGATACGGAATTTTTTAGGATGCATAGACTCTGGGTGGGGGCGGTATATGGATCAGGAGCAATAGGGAGGAAGGCGGGAGTACTGGTACTGATTCATAAAAATTTCCCTTACACTATAGTCTCCGAGACCAAAGATGATGAAGGTAGATATGTGCGATTGGTTATAGATAGCCCGACTGGGTGGTTTAGTGTTACTAATATATATGCTCCCAACCAGGCACAAGATGCTTTTTTCTCCCAACTACAGGTAAAACTATTAGAGGACACAGAGCACCTTAGGATAGTGGGGGGAGACTTCAATTCAGTGTTCTTTGAAGGCGCTGACCGACGAAGTGAAAAGACGGCGACCGGTTCTAATCTAGATGGGCAGACGTCAGGCTTGCTGCAGACACTAGCTGAGGGACTGGCCCTACATGATGTGTGGCGATTGCACTACCCCACTGAACAAGAATTTACTCACCTCTCCCATGCCCACGGGTCGTGGTCACGCCTAGATCTATTTCTGATCAGCAAGCAATTGCTATCTAGAGTGGTCAAAATAAACATTGAACCTATGGTTATCTCTGATCACAACCCTGTGGTAATGGAAATACGTGATGAGCATCCAAGGGGATCTGACTTTATATGGCGCTTCCCATCTTACTTGAGAAAGGACAGTAACTTTGACAGACTCTTGGGGGAGTGGTGGTCTGACTTCGCTCTTAACAATGCAACCCATGTGACAGATCCTAAACTATATTGGAAGACGAGCAAAGCGGTGATGAGGGGGAAAATATTGGCTTATACTAGCACTCAAAAGAAAAGAACATTTACTCAGTTTCAATTAGCCAGCAACAAAGTGAGAGATGCACATAAGGAATTTCAAAACAATCCTTCACCGACATCGAAAGAGGAATGGCTGGGAGCTAAGAGGGAATTTGATGTATGGGCTAAACGGAGAGAAATGTGGAGTAAAGATCAATGGGAGGTGGATCTCTATAGATTTGGCGACAAGGCGGGGAGGATATTGGCTAACTTGGCCAGAGGCAAAACTAAGCCCACGACATTTACCTCTTTATTAGATTTTGAAGGAAATACACTACATGACCCAAAAGACATCAACTCTCATTTAGGGGAATTCTTTGCTAAACTGTATAAGCAGGGCCCGGGGCACCATGAGATGGAGGCGGGAAGGGAGTGGCTTGAGAGGGTCTCCTTGCCTGGTCTCACAGAAGATGACTTGGCTAGCTTGAACGCTGAGATATCTCTAACTGACGTTCAAGCGACCATCAAGAACCTTGGTGCTCATAAGGCACCGGGTCCAGATGGTTTCACTGGAGACTACTACAAATCTCTGTGTGACAAGGTGGCCCCATGCCTAGTCTCTCTATTCAACGGCATTCTCGCGGGTGATAGTATCTCGAATTACACTAACACAGCACATATTAAGCTACTGCCGAAAGGTAACGTGGGCTCACCTGACCCGTCCAGCTATCGCCCCATCTCCCTGATTAATCAGGATCTAAAGATTATGGCCAAAATAATGGCAGATCGCCTGGCAGGACTACTTCCATCTCTTATTGACCCTCAACAGGCGGGATTTGTCAGGGGCAGGTCGGCGGTGGGCAATATCAGACAAACCATGCTGGTATTGGATACCGTGAGTCATCGTGAGAATTTACATTCCGACCGTCCGGCGTTGGTACTGTTGGACGCCGAAAAGGCGTTCGACAGTGTCAATTTGCCGTGGCTGCACTTAGTCCTGGATAAGATAGGTTTACAGGGGGCATTCAGGACATTTTTAAGGCTATTATATGAGAACCCGAGCGCAAGAATATGCACCCCCGGCTTTTTGTCCGCCCCCTTCCCTCTGGAGAGGGGGACGAGACAGGGATGCCCTCTTTCGCCCTTGCTCTTCAATTTGGCCATTGAACCTCTAGCACGATACTTGAATGGTTCTAGTTCACATGAGGGTATTGATGTGGGAGGGGTAGTGTTGAAATCAGCACTATTTGCAGATGACGTCATTATATATATGAATAGACCGGAAAGAGACTTAGGTACACTACTTCAACATCTTCATACCTTTGAAACATTTTCGGGCTTTAGGCTCAACAAGGCTAAATGTGAGATACTACGTCTAGGGACACCACATCACAGACCAGGGAGAGAGGGGGGTGGACCAGCGGGAGAGATGGAGGGTATCCGAGTAAAGTCTCATCACATAAAATATCTGGGTATCATTCTTAGCAGCAACACTAATCTTATATATAGCCTGAACTTCACCCCATTAATTACTAAAATAACTCGAGAATTGGAGAGGTGGAGAGGTCTGCCGTTGACTCTTCTGGGAAGGTGCCATCTAATTAAAATGGTTAGTTTCGCCAGACTTATGTATCCGCTGCAAACTATACCACTGTTGCTTAAGAAAGCGGACGTTCATAAACTCAACGCAGCGTTCTCCAACTTTCTCTGGAGGGGAAAAAGTGCTAGGATAGCCAGTCGTACCCTGATGCTCCCGAAACGAGAGGGGGGACTGAACTTCCCGGATGTCAGGGGCTATAACTTAGCTTGCCTACTGCGCCATGTTATTGAATGGCTCAGGGGGACTAGCAGATACTCTAATTATACAGCCGAGGCTGCGAGGTATAGACCCTGGGAACCGGCTAGTTTACTACATTCATCATGGTCCAAGGTGCCCAAGACCTTAAAGAACACAATCATCTATAGGGACACGGCCATGTGCTGGAAAGCGGTTAGAAAGAAGTTGACGATGGCGTGGAAAACGTCTAAATATCTTAACCCTTGGAGACACGTAGGGTTTAGCTTGGGCAGAGAAAATGCTTTATTTGCAGCCTGGTCAGAGAAGGGGGTTCGAACACTGGGAGACCTCATCCACAAACAAGATGGGCGGTGGATGACGGAATTAGAGGTCCTGGAGAAATTCCAGTTAGGTCATTTCCACATCATACAATACAGGCAGTTGCATCACCATGTTTTACGCCATCTTCATAATGTTTCCCAGGAATGCAGACCCTCGGTATGGGATGACTGGTTGGGATCAGACCCTTTGACCATTAATGTGTCGTACATCTACAACAGCTTGAGAGAAACGACCTTAACTATGAGGGAAGACACCACATTTAGCGGGTGGTCCAAGTATATACCTAGATCAGATATTGGAGATGTGATTAGAAGAGGATGGGAGGTTATGAGGAAGAATATAATCAACGAAAGATGGAGAGATGTGCAATATAGAATCATTCATAGGGCGATATATGGTTTTACTTTACCTCCAACTGCAGGATTTCCAGACAGGCAACAAAATTGCCCGAAATGTGGCCAGTCAAAAACAGATATGGTGCATGGTCTATGGTTGTGTGGGGAAGTACAGAATTTGTGGAAGCGGGTTGAAACCCTGGCGAGGGAGATTATAAATACACATGTCACAATGGACATATTGGCCTGGCTTCTCCATTTCCCGGCGTCTGGGGTATGGAATGACAAATCTGCCCGAATACTTCATATACTGGCAATGGTCACCAAGCGATTGCTTCTCCGCAACTGGCTCTCGGAGCACGTCCCAAGTATGTCAGGCATACTCAAGGATTTGAAGGCTGTAATGCATATATAAAGTCTAGAAGCTGTGAGAGATAAAAACACACTGACAGGGAAGTTCTTCGAAACATGGAGAGGATTTATACTATCCAAGCTCTCTCCTACTGAGCTTCGAGCAGTGGTTCTTTCATTCGTGCAATCACCATGGTATCTGTTGGGAGAGTTGCAGGGGTCTTTGGGTGGGCTTCAGATATCTACAACCCCGGATGGAGCAGACCAGGAGTGACAACCTACCTTCTTGGGGCTCTACGTCTACTGAGGTCCAAGGTCAATACTCAGTACTGTTCATGAACATGGTTTATCGCCGTATGTTTTGAACTGAACTCTAGTACTTTCGGCTGAACTCAAGGGTGGCTGAGGTTGGGGGGAGGGGGGATGGATTGTTTAATTGTTTATTTGTTTATTGGTCTATTTATTTGTTACCATACTGAAAACTCAATAAAAATATGTTACAAAAAAAAAAGACATTGGGACTAGATTAACTGTAAACTGAGGTTGACCTCCAGACCGGATAGACTGAGTCCTTTGTTTGACAACCCCACATTCCCCCCTGCGATGACTAGATCGTCCTTTCTGTGTTGGTCAGCACGTGACCGGGTATGCCTGGGACAGGTTGCGGACAGAATGGCGGGGCTCGCTGGTGTGGAGGGGCTCCGGGGCCAGACCGGGGGGGTGTCGTTCTCATGGATGGAGTTCGCCCAGATCCGAGATTATCTCTCAGGGATCTCCTTGGGGGTTCCGACACCATTTGAGTTGATGATGCTTTCATCTGAGGGCCCGTCCCGTGTGGTCTCCATGTTTTATGTTCTGGTCCTGGCTGGGTTGGTGTCCGACCCTCTTGGATTCATGGAGGCTTGGGAGAGAGACCAGCACATCACCTTATCTGAGACTGATCGTCAAAAAATTTTTGTACTCACCCACAAAATGACGGTCTCATGTGCTGCTCAGGAATGGAACTATAAAATTTTAACACGCTGGTACCGTTGCCCCACTTTCCTACACAGGCTCGACCCTGGAGTGTCAGATGCTTGTTGGAGATGTGGGAAAGAGAGGGGCTCTATGCTCCATATCTGGTGGTCGTGCGGTCTACTCCAACCCTTCTGGGGTCAGGTGTTTGAGGCCTTTCACCTGATGTCTGGGATTTATCATATGCCTTCCCCCAGATTGCTTTCCTGTCTCTGGTTCCTGCCACTGTGTCCTCAGCAAAGAGGGGAAATTTGAGGTTCTGTTTAATGGCGGCTAGGGCTGTCATTCCCAGACACTGGAGGTCTACGGAGGTCCCCACCATGCTGGAATGGATAGCTGAGATGAACAAACTGAGTCGCATAGAGTCTTTGATGGCCGATGATCATGGCACCGGATCAGACGGGGGTAGTACATGGTATCTATGGCATTCTTTTAAGGAGAGCCCGGAGTTTGCGGATTGGTTGTTGCGATCCTCTCTTCCTTCTTGAGCTAGATTAACCAGGTTTCCTCTTCCCTCCCACCACCTCCCTTTTTTTTTTTTTTTTTCTCTCTCCACCCCTTCTTCCCTTCTGTTCCCTCCTTTCATGTCTTCTTTCATTACCTTTCCCCTTCTTTTTTCTCTTTTTTATTTCATGGTCTGCAGGGGTGACGGAGATGTTTAGATGGCTACGGAATAGCAAGAACTGGCTTACACTTCGCTTCAAGCTTCATCTTGATGTGATATAATTGGTGAATTATATTCATCAGGGTCTTTTGAGACGGCTGCCGGGGTCTCAGCCTTGGAAATGGAACGTGTTCTCTGTCATACCCCAGACTATGTACGAATGTGTAATTCTTTATATCGGTTATAGAGATGGATGGAGATATCGCGCCGCCAATCAAGACCAGATGTCAGTCCAGGTAGAAGAAAGAGCCTTTATTCCTACGCGTTTCGTGTGGCACCCCACACTTCCTCAGGGAGGAGCTTCTCCCTGAGGAAGTGTGGGGTGCCACACGAAACACGTAGGAATAAAGGCTCTTTCTTCTACCTGGACTGACATCTGGTCTTGATTGGCGGCGCGATATCTCCATCCATCTCTATAACCTATTTTTACTTGATCCACGGGTGGTTCACTGCAGCCGAGGCATGTGTAGTGGTTGTGTCACACACAACCACACAAGGTGAGCTCACTTGCTATTACATGTACATCTTTGTTTAATCGGTTAAGACCCTATGTGCGCTGTTTCTTTCCTCTAGTTTTTTCCACGGTTAATTCTTTATATCTGAATTGTTACCTTTATTTTTTTCTTATGACCTTTTGAAATTAATAAATACATTTATTGAAAAAAAAAGAAAAAAAAAGACAATAAAGAAGTGGAGAGTTCAGACTCAAGCAGGACTCATCCCTCAAGGCAAAGAATAGAGATAAAGGAGGCCTCATATCCTTCCAAGGAGTTAATCCTAAATTGCACCAGGGACCTGGTTATTACTCTGGACTGTACCTGTTTTGTGACTACCAGTAAAAAGGTACCGGAACAACTAACCCTGTGTGTATGTGTGACTGTTCATCAGCTATAATTCACCATCTTCCTCCTTCACTGACCTCCCTCATCATCATCTTTATTGCTGCCCTGAGGTAAAGCTCCACCTGTGGGGAGCTGTACCACACTTTGCTGCCCCTCCATCACCTCAGCGGCCGGCTGGCAGCGCCGGTACCACCTTACCGGACACTACAGGTGGCATCACGTTCCCCTGTAAATAATTCCTTCATCCCCCTTCAAATGATCCCCAGGGCACGGCACCGGGATCCCCGCCACTTGTGACTCCCTACTCAGAAGACCCGGTGACCGAGTACACCCCACAGCCCTGGCCACATCACATCCCAGAGTTCATTATGTGAAGTAATCAGCTCTGCTAACTTGTGCTCCAAATGATCAGTGCGGGTCCCCAATTCCTCCACATCACCCTTAATTTCTGCCAGCATGTTGCGCATATCCTCCTGAAGAGAACTGCGGAGAGAGGCCAGCATGTCTCTCATGACGCCCTTGGTAATGGGGGCTTCAGCCTGCTCCTGAGCGAGGGAGCTGACAGGAGGCTGAGATTCCCTCCTTGCAGCGCATGGAGATGGAGGCGCCATGTTGGCTGAATCAGCAGGAAGCCTGGCGCCGATAAAGAAGTCAGTTACCCGCTTAGCCTGTTCCCGTGCCACGGGTCTGGACTTTCCCATCGACTCACGGGGGTACCAGAGGGGCTGGAGACAGGTTTGGAGGCGAGGAGACCTTTAGAAAGGTTGCTTAGAGCCGCTTCTAGCTTCCAGGATGCGGAACTCCTGCTCTATGCGACCGCCATCTTCAGCAGGCAAGCCATGCCCCCATATAAGATCAATTCTTATAGACCAAATGAGCATATTCCAAACACTTTCTAAATGCAAGAAGAGATAAAGTAAATAATGGCAAGGTATCACAAGTACTTGTTATTGAAATTTGCTTTTGCCATTGAAATGTTTCTTTTGAAGTCAATACATTTTAGTTATATAAGAAATATATTTTGAGGGTTATTTACTCCATTTATATTTTGATGCTTCTCAATTAATTTTTTTTTCCCAATATATTTATTATAAGCTTGCCTATGGCAGATAGGCATCAATGTTTGTGCCACTGTGACTTGCATTTCTTCACTATTTCCAAGTTGATGCAACAAAGGACATCAAAAAGCAAGAAATAAAATATGTGTGCTGAAGGCTTAAGTTTAACTGTTACATATTTTGTATCAGACACAACTGGGCAGATTCCCTGTAAGCTGCAATACTCAACAACAGTGTGCCACCAGCCGCATTTTTCAGCCACTCGCCCATTTTTCTGTAACCGGTTCTGTAAATGTTCTGCACATTGGCAACGTGTGCATGCACAATGCCACCATGGTACGTTTTAATGGTCATGCTTGGCTTGCTCTCTTGTAGCAGTAGAATCAAATCAGCTTCTCTTGGCACTCAGGGATGGGCGGGTTGCAGACTTTCATCTTCCCCATTTCCAGTGAGTTCCCAAGACATTTTACTAGTAATATTTACAGGGGTGCATGAAGCGGGTGAGTAGCGGGGGGGGAGGGGGAAGGGGGAACTTGCTGTCGCTGGCGGTGGCCGCCGGTATAGGTTGACAGGGTTATTGTACCTGCCATCCTGCAGCACCCGTCATCAATATAATCACTGTGCTGAGTGGAGCAGCAGGCGCTTCCCCCTTTAGCACTGCCGCTGTTCCTGCCTCCTTGCCGCCTGAGACTAAGGCTCACATTGTCCAATGAACAGTGTGGCCCTGAATATTTATTTAATTAAATATCACAATTAATTCCAGAGCACTTTACAAACATTAGCAACACTGTCCAATTGGAGCTCAGAATTTACAGTAAATTCCCCATCAGTATTACAGTGTGGGAGGAAACCAGAGAACCCAGAGGAAACTCATGCAAACAAAGGGAAAACGTAAACACCTGGCTGATGTTGCCCTTGTTGGGATTGAACTGGGATTTTTTAAGGTACAAAGCAGTTGTAGCATCATTTGCGTTATGTATTTGCAGCAGTCGCAGTGTTTCTAATGTTTCTAATCTTTATACCATCATCGTAGTGTCCAACAATATAATGTACAGACAGCAGAGTCTCAGTGTATCCCATGTGCTGGGAAAACAGTAGATGCATGTCCTATATTATTTAGGAAACCGACCACCAGGATTTAGTGTATGCAGCAGGTGATTGACGTGTGCAGCATGATATCACTGTTCCGGAGTTTTTTTTATTATTTCCCTGTGAGTGTGTCTTTTGTCTGTTAGCCAAACCTCTTCCACATTCCCTCTAATCTAAGTAAAATAAAAGACTGGATGAGAGGGAGGGGGTTTTGGCTTAAAGGGAACCTGTCACCTGGATCTAAGCCCCTACACTATCACTACCTGTCCCTGCACCTTCCTAGCTGCTCCCTATCTATCCCTCTCTGAGCTAAATCCGCCCTATAAAACTGCAGAAAAATAACTTATAACTTACAGCAGTCCCTGAGGCTGGGGACTGAGAAGGCGGCGCCAGGCTCCATTCAGCACTCCTCCATGCAGCAGCACACGCCCCGCTGGGCGGCATTATTCTTTCTTCATCGCCGCCTCCTCCATTTGGAATCTGTGCTTTACACCTATCATGTTGTGGTGATGCGACCTCGATGTGTCCCCTGACCGAGACACAGCATATGGGAGATTGTATCTTCTGCTCGGTAGCAGCACACACAGAATGAGCTGCTACTGGAGCTAAGTGCTGATTGAAATCACTGACCCCCAGGTGTGCGGGTGAATAGGAGATAATATGTGCTGCCCTGGGCTGTGGGGAGGGGGTGGAGTGTGTCAGGACAGCAGCAGGAGCTGCTTGGATTGTATGAGGTTCTACTCGGCTGTGCCCCGGTGTAACAGGCCAGACTAACCCCCCGACCAGAATATACTCGGGGTTAAAGTGGCCTAGGCCAGATTATACCCCTCCGTATACCACAGCAGCTGTAGATCAGGGCTCCAAGCAACACATGGGGGCCCGAGGCAGCACAAAGTGGCCCCAGGCAGCAGAAAGTGGCCCTACCCAACATACAGGGGCCCCAGGCAGTGCTAGGGCCCCAGGCAGTGCTAGGGGCCCCAGGCAGTGCACAGGGCCCCAGGCAGCACAAAGTGGCCCCAAGCAGCACAAAGAGGCCCCAGGCAACATAAAGGGGCCCCAGCCAGTACTAGAGGCCACAAGCTACACACAGGATCCCAGGCTACATACAGGGGCCCCATGCAGCATACAAGGACCCCAGGCAGTGCACGGGGCCCCAGGCAGTGCACGGGGCCCCAGGCAGTGCACAAGGCCCCAGGCAGCACAAAGTGGCCCCAGGCAGCAAAGTGGCCCCAGGCAGCAAAGTGGCCCCAGGCAACATACAGGGGCCCCAGGCAGTACTAGGGGCCCCAGGCTACACACAGGGTCCCAGGCTACATACAGGGGCCCCATGCAGCATACAAGGGCCCCAGGCAGTACAAAGGGGTCCCAAGCAGTGCATGGGGCCAGAGGCAGCACACAGGGGCCCCAGGCAGCACAAAGTGGCCCGGGTGGCCCACTGCCTGGGGCCCCTGTATATTGCCTGTGGTCACTTTGTGCTGCCTGGGGCCCCTGTGTGCTGCCTGGGGCCCTTGTATGCTGCATGGAGCCCTTGTGTGTAGCCTGGGATCCTGTGTGTAGCCTGGGGCCCCTGGTACTGCCTGGGGCCCCTGTATGTTGCCTGGGGCCACTTTGTGCTGCCTGGGGCCCTGTGCACTGCCTGGGGCCCTTGTATGCTGCATGGGGCCCCTGTGTGTAGCCTGGGATCCTGTGTGTAGCCTGGGGCCCCTGGTACTGCATGGGGCCCCTGTATGTTGCCTGGGGCCACTTTGTGCTGCCTGGGGCCCTGTGCACTGCCTGGGGCCCTTGTATGCTGGCTGGGGCCCCTGTGTGTAGCCTGGGATCCTGTGTGTAGCCTGGGGCCCCTAGTACTGCCTGGGGCCCCTGTATGTTGCCTGGGGCCACTTTGTGCTGCCTGGGGCCCTGTGCACTGCCTGGGGCCCCGTGTACTGCCTGGGGCCCTTGTATGCTGGCTGGGGCCCCTGTGTGTAGCCTGGGATCCTGTGTGTAGCCTGGGGCCCCTGTGTGCTGCCTCGGGCCCCCACGCACTGCCTGGGGCCCCTGTATGTTGCGTAGGGCCACTTTCTGCTGCCTGGGGCCACCTTGTGCTGCCTCGGGCCCTCATGCATTGCTTGGGGCCCTGTGCACGGCTTGGGGCCCTGATCTACAGCTGCTGTGGTATACGGAGAGTTATAATCTGGCCTAGGCCTGTTTATACCCCGGGGTATAGTTTGGGCTAGGCCAGAATATACCAAGGGTATATTCTGGCCCAGGGGGGTATATTCTGGGCTAGCCCAGTTTATATCTCGGGTATATTGTGGTCGGGGGGTTAGTCTGACCTGTTACATCGGAATCTGGAGGTCTGTGAATACCTGAACTGTGTGCTGTGTGAGTAAATAACTGAGTCACTGCCTTCTGTCGTGCCGATCCTAACTGCTACCTTACAGTGTAAAGTGGGTGGGAGATTCCAAATGGAGAAGGCGGCGATGAAGAAAGAATAACACCGCCCAGCGGGGCGTGTACTGCTGCATGGAGGTGGGGCAGAATGGAGCCTGGCGCCACCTTCTCAGTCCCCAGCCTCAGGGACTTCAGTAAGTTATAAGTTATTTTTCTGCAGTTTTATAGAGCGGATTTAGCTCAGAGAGGGATAGATAGGGAGCAGCTACTAAGGTGCAGGGACAGGTAGTGATAGTGTAGGGGCTTAGATCCAGGTGACAGGTTCCCTTTAAAGCCAAAAGACAAGCCCACAGGGGAGTAATTAAAAGAAAAAAAAAAAATAGTGATGACATGTTGCACATGTCAATCACTTACTGCATAGCACTAAATCCTGGTGGTTAGCATCCCAAAGCCCTCCATATAGTATATTGCACCCCTAACGTCCTCTATATATTATAATGCAACTCCATAGTCCTTACTATAAAGCATCCCCCATATACTATAATGCACCCCTTTAGTTTTTTATATATTATAATGTACGTCATAGTCCTCCATATACTATAATGCACCTCCATTGTCCTTTACATATTATACTGCACTCCCATAGCCCTCCATATACTATAAAGCATTCCCCCAAATATATATAGAGCATCCCCTTATATACAGCACTCCCTCATATATATACAGCACCCTCATACTGTATATATACAGCTCAGCTTCTATTTTCTTACAGATCATTAATATGACATATTCAAATTCTATTTTGTTATAGCTAACATCAGTTATTTATTAACCCGGGCGTAGCCGGGTACTACAGCTAGTATATTAATATATCTAATATATAAAGCTGAATGTGTGTGTGTATGTATGTATAATCGGAAATGGCATCTACACTGTCACAACTACAGCCACAAAATTTTGCACAGTCGCACGTCTGGACCCCGAGAGCGTCATAGGCTATGTTGTGAGGCGAAATGTTAACCCTGCGCGTTCCAGTTCACCAAACAATTTTGCCCCTATCTACATAATGGGGAAAAAGTGAATGGAAAAGTGTTGGAGGAAAATCGACAGCTGTCAGCTATAGAGACAAAATTTTGCACAGTCACACGTCTGGACCCCGGGAGCGTCATAGGCTATGTTGTGAGGTGAAATTTTAACCCCGCGCATTCCAATTCACCAAACAATTTTGCCCCTATCTACATAATGGGGGAAAAGTGACAGTTACCAGTTGACAGTTGTGAATGAGAGGGGCTTAATGATAGCACCAAAGACTAACAGCACATACCAGCATATAGTCACTAAGGTGGAGCCCTAACATGAGCTATTCACCACACACGGGGACAAGTGTATAGTCGCTAAAGTGCAGCCCCATACTCACCATGCACCCGAACAAACACACACACACCACAAAGAGACACACACAACACAGAGACACACACACACCTCCAAGGGAACACACACACTCTATAGCGACACATGAACTCACCCCACAGGGACACACACACACACCACAAAGAGACACACATAACACAGACACATACACCACACAGACCCCCCCCATAGGGACACACACACATACACACCCTATAGGGACACATGCACTCACCCCACAGGGACACACACACACACCACAAAGAGACACACACAACACAGATACACACACCACACAGACACCCCCACAGGGACACACACACATACACACCCTAAAGGGACACATGCACTCACCCCACAGGGACACACACACATACACACCCTATAGGGACACATGCACTCACCCCACAGGGACACACACACACACACACACACCACAAAGAGACCACACACAACAGAGGCACACACCACACAGACCCCCCCACACAGGGACACACACATACACACCCCAGGGACACACACACCACACAGACAGACACAGATGTGCACAAATCACCTCACACAACTCGCCTCATACGTGTGCTATCTTTATTTTCCAAACATAAACATCTGATTAAAAACAGCCAATGTGCAACACATGTGCCATGTAGGGAATTAAGGAAGATGTCAATCACATGAGCTGTCTATTATTTGTATGTGTGAGGTAACATATACTGCCCGGCCAGGGGGAGGGTTTACTGTTTGCTGGAGATTTATTAGGCTGCCTATAGCAATCAATCGCAGCTCAGCTTCTATTTTCCTACAGGTCATTAATATGACATATTCAAATTCCATTTTGTTATAACTAACAGCAGTTATTTATTAACCCGGGCGTAGCCGGGTACTACAGCTAGTATATATATATATATATATATATATATATATATATATACACAGTATATATATTGTGGTATAGCATTGTCTGAATTTTAACGCTATTGATTGCAGAGACAGTTATCCTTGGCAATGTAAATATGGAGGTTTTGCTGGATTTTGTAGTTCTACAAGATCCTTATGTAGATTCAGGTGTAACGACTGTCCACTGAAAAACCTGTGCTGCTGGCAAGGCAGCACCCTGAGAACCTCCGAGACTCTTCACCTCTCTTCAGGGATCTTGAATTACAGCGGTGCCCAGGAAGTAACTGCTTAGGGGTTAGCAGCAGACCGGAGCAGGGAGGTTACCAGGAAAGGACAAGGCTAGGAAGTCAGGGAATAGACAAAATCAGGATCCGAAGGCGTCACCAGAAGTCAGCGTCAAAACCAGGTAGAAGAGTCAAAATCCAGGCATGGTTAGAGTTAATAAGACAGAGCATAAACTAGATAGCGGGGAAAACCAAGAATATATCTGGCAGTTAGCTGGGCACACCCCAAGGTATTTGTAGGGTACAGTTCCCTCTCATAGGCTAGAGCTCACAGCCTGATGATCTCATCCAGACCACCCCTACAACCAGACAGTAATGCATGACTGATACCAACCACTCCACTTCTGATAGAGACGCCTCTGCAGGGACCTTTCTCCCATCACCACCCACAAGAGGAGCATGGCAATGCCCAACAACAGAGGCAGGGACCAAATGGCGCAGGTCCTGACGAGGACATGGCCCCACTATCTTCTAAAGAAAAGGATGAAGTGCACTAAATTGTAATCAACCAACCACAAGCATATAATAAGCACTTGAGAACCAAAAGGAATAGAAGATGTTGAACAAAGGATTGAGATCTCTAGCGTAGTACAATACAAATTAAATTTTATGGAGTACAAAAGTTAAGACACAGACACCAAACAAAAACATTTTAAAAGGTTGTATAAACTTGGAAAACTTCAGCAATAGAGAGTTCTCCAAACCACTGCTGCTTACAAAATTGTGTTAAATACACAAATGATCAAACATTGATACACAGCACGGGAATTGATTAAATGATACCAGTTCCAATCATTGTCACAGAGATAGCTGTGAGATTAAGCTCTTGTTAGGCTAGGTTCACATTGCACTTGTGTTGTCCATTACAACGGATCAGTTGAAAAACAGCACAAAAGCAATGTAATAGATGTGTTAAGCATTCATACACTTGCATTGTTTAAACGCATACCAACGCATGTCAAAATAGGCATGCGTTTGAAAGTATGAGTTTTTACCACGCACATGAAAACGCGGTCGAAACGCTTTTTTGTTTAAACAATGCAAGTCTATGGATGCATTAATGCATCCGTTACATTGTGTTTGTGCTGTTTTTCAACGGATCCGTTGTAACAGACAGTTCAAGTACAATGTGAACCTAGTTTTAGACTAGAAATAAATGCAGTTGTATTCCCTAAGCATATGACAAAGAGCCCTTATATAGACTCCAATAGGGGATAATGCAAAGCAGATAATAAATAAACCTAATAATCTAGTTTTTCAGTTTTTATATTTTACTAGCTGTAGTACCCGGCTACGCCCGGGTTAATAAATAACTGCTGTTAGCTATAACAAAATAGAATTTGAATATGTCATATTAATGACCTATAGGAAAATAGAAGCTGAGCTGTGATTGATTGCTATAGGCAGCCTAATTAATCTCCAGCCAACAGTAAACCCTCCCCCTGACCGGGTAGTATATGTTACCTCACACATACACATAATAGACAGCTCATGTGACTGACATCTGCCTTAATTCCCTATATGGCACATGTGTTGCACATTGGCTGTTTTTAATCAGATGTTTATGTTTGGAAAATAAAGATAGCACACGTATGAGGCGAGTTGTGTGAGGTGATTTGTGCACATCTGTGTCTGTCTGTGTGGTGTGTGTGTCCCTGGGGTGTGTATGTGTGTGTCCCTGTGGGATGGGGTCTGTGTGGTGTGTGTCTCTGTTGTGTGTGTGTCCCTGTGGGGTAAGTGCATGTGCCCCTATAGGGTGTGTATGTGTGTGTGCCCCTGTGTGGGGGTCTGTGGTGGTGTGTGTATCTGTGTTGTGTGTGTCTCTTTGTGGTGTGTGTGTGTGTCCTGTGGGGTGAGTGCATGTGTCCCTATAGGGTGTGTATGTTTGTGTGTCCCTGTGGGGGGGTGTCGTGGGGGTGTGTGTGTCTCGTGTTGTGTGTGTCCCTTTGTGGTGTGTGTGTGTCCTGAGGGTGAGTGCATGTGTCCTAAGGGTGTGTATGTGTGTGTGTCCCTGTGGGGGGGTCTGTGTGTGTGTGGTGTCTCTTTGTGGTGTGTGTGTCCTGTGGGGTAAGTGCATGTGCCCCTATAGGGTGTGTGTGTGGTGCCCTGTGGGGTGTCGTGGTTGTGTGTGTGTTCGTGTGTGTGTCTCTTTGTGGTGTGTGTGTCCTGTGGGGTGAGTGCATGTGTCCCTATAGGGTGTGTATTGTGTGTGTGTGTCTGTGGGGGGGGTGTCGTGTGGGGTGTGTGTGTCTCTGTGTTGTGTGTGTCCTTTGTGGTGTGTGTGTGTCCCTGAGGGGTGAGTGCATGTGTCCTATAGGGTGGTATGGTGTGTGTCCTGTGGGGGGGGTCTGTTGTGTGTGTGTCTCTTTGTGTGGTGTGGTCCTTGGGGGCTGTTTGTGTGGTGTGTCTCTTTGTGTGTGTGTTCCTGTGGGGTAAGTGCTGTGCCCTATAGGGTGTGTAGTGTGTGTGCCTGTTGGGTCTGTGGGGTGTGTGATCTGTGTGTGGGTCTCTTTGGTGTGTGTGTCTGTGGGTGGTCTGTGTCCTTAGGGGTGTATGGTGTGTGTTGTGGGGGGGGTCTGTGTGGTGGGTGTCTCTGTGTTGTGTGTGTCCTGTGGTGTGGTGTCCTGAGGGTGTGCATGTGTCTAGGTGGCTATGTGTGTGTGTCTGTGGGGGGGGTCTGGGGTGTGTGTTCTTGTGTGTGTGTGTCTGGGGGGGGTCTGTGTGTGTGTCTCTTTGTGGGTGTGTTCTGTGGGGTGAGTGCATGTGTCCTATAGTGTTGTATGTGTTTGTGTGTCTGTGGGGGGTGTCTGGTGGGGTGTTGTGTCCTAGTGTGTGTGTGTCCCTTGTGTGTGTGGGGGGTGGTGTGTGCCTGGGGGTGAGTGTGTTCCCTTGGGTGGCTTGGTGTGTGTGTCCCTGTGGGGGGGGTCGTGTGGTGTGTGTGTTGCTTTGTGGTGTGTGTGTGTCCCTGTGGGGGGTTGTGTGGTGTGTTGTGTCTCTTTGTGGTGTGTGTGTCCCTGTGGGGTAAGTGCATGTGCCCCTATAGGGTGTGTATGTGTGTGTGCCCTGTGGGGGGGGGGTCTGTGTGGTGTGTGTGTCTCTTGTGGTGTTGTGTGTGTCCCTGTGGGGGGGTCTGTGTGGTGTGGTGTGTGTCTCTTTGTGGTGTGTGTGTCCCTGTGGGGTAGTGCATGTGCCCCTATAGGGTGTGTATTGTGTTGTGTGTTGGCTCCCTGTGTGGGTGTCTGTGGTGTGTGTGTGTGTATCTGTGTTGTGTGGTCTCTTTGTGGTGTGTGTGGTCCCTGTGGGGTGAGTGCATGTGTCCCTATAGGGTGTGTATGTGTGTGTGTGTGTGTGGGGGGGTGTCTGTGTGGGTGTGTGTGTTCTCTGTGTGTGTGTGTGTCCCTTTGTGGTGTGTGTGTCCTGTGGGTGGTGTGTGTCTCTTGTGGGGCTATGTGTGTGTGTCCCTGTGGGGGGTGGGTCTGTGTCCGTTGGGTGTCTCTTTGTGTGTTGTGTGTCCCTGTGTGGGGTGTCTGTGTGTGTGTGTGTGTGTTCTGTGTTGTGTGGTTCTTTGTGGTGTGTGTGTCCCTGTGGGGTGAGTGCATGTGTCCCTATAGGGTGTGTATGTGTGTGTGTGTGTCTGTGGGGGGGGTGTCTGTGTGGGGTGTGTGTGTCTCTGTGTTGTGTGTGTCCCTTTGTGGTGTGTGTGTGTCCCTGAGGGGTGAGTGCATGTGTCCCTATAGGGTGGCTATGTGTGTGTCCCTGTGGGGGGGGGGTCTGTGTGGTGTGTGTGTCTCTTTGTGGTGTGTGTGTGTCCCTGTGGGGGGTCTGTGTGGTGTGTGTGTGTCTCTTTGTGGTGTGTGTGTCCCTGTGGGGTGAGTGCATGTGTCCCTTTAGGGTGGCTATGTGTGTGGGTCCCCTGTGGGGGGTGTCTGTGGTGTGTGTGTGTGTATCTGTGTTGTGTGAGTCTCTTTGTGGTGTGTGTGTCCCTGTGGGGTGAGTGCATGTGTCCCTATAGGGTGTGTATGTGTGTGTGTGTCTGTGGGGGGGGTGTCTGTGTGGGGGTGTGTGTGTCTCTGTGTTGTGTGTGTCCTTTGTGTGTGTGTGTGTCCCTGAGGGGTGAGTGCATGTGTCCTATAGGTGGCTATGTGTGTGTGTCCCTGTGTGGAGGGGGTCTGTGTTGGTGTGTGTGTCTCTTTGTGGTGTGTGTGTGTCCCTGTGGGGGGTCTGTGTGGTGTGTGTGTGTCTCTTTGTGTGTGTGTGTCCTGTGGGTGAGTGCATGTGTCCTTTAGGTGATGCGTGTGGTCCTGTGGGGGGGGTCTGTGTGGTGTGTGTGTCTCTTTGTGGTGTGTGTGTGTCCTGTGTGGTGAGTGCATGTGTCGCTATAGAGTGTGGTGTCCCTTGGGGGGGTGTGTGTGTCTTTGTGGTGTGTGTTTGTTCGTGCGTGGTGATATCAATGTTGGCGCACCTTAGCGATATATGCTGTATGTGCTGTTAGTCTTGGCGCTATCATTAAGTCCCTGTCATTCACAACTGTCAACTGGTAACTGTCATTTTTCCCCATTATATAGATAGGGGCAAAATTGTTTGGTGAATTGAATGCGCGGGTTAAAATTTCGCCTCACAACATGCCTATGACCTCCGTGTCCAGACGTGTGACTGTGCAAAATTTTGTCTCTATAGCTGACAGCTGTCGATTTTCCTCCCACACGTTTCCTTTCCCTTTTTTCCCATTATGTAGATAGGGGCAAAATTGTTTGGTGAACTGGAACGCGCAGGGTTAAAATTTCGCCTCACAACATAGCCTATGTCGCTCCTGGGGTCCAGACGTGTGACTCTGCAAAATTTTGCGGCTGTAGCTGCGACGGTGTAGATGCCAATCCCGGATATATACACATACACACACACATACACACATTCAGCTTTATATATTAGATTAGGGAAGGTTATTAGGGAAGAATCTCTGGTTAAATAATCAGATGTCTCTAGTTGTGGGGGAACAAGTCCATATCTCACTGTGTATAAGGCGATGGATCGGAGATCTGTGGAAAAAGAAGAAAGACCTCACAAGGGAACAAAAAGTAAAACCCAAGCTGGTTCAAGGATGTTAATAGTCACCCATGTTTCCTAGCAGGGGCGTAACTACAATAGGTGCAGGGGTTGCAATCACACCCGGGCCCTGGAGCCTAGGGGGCCCCAAAAGTCTCTTTAGCCTATAGAAAAACATTATGGCTATTAAAGATTTCCTATAATTGGGAACCCTGTTGAAGCTTTCGCATCAGGGCCCATGAGCTTCAGGTTACGCCACTGATTCCAAGCCCTATGCGGCTGGTAGCAGACAGTGGGATAAAGTCCCCAGCACCCAACATCTCGTGTTGCCGCTTTAACTTAGGCTTTCTCAGGGGCAAAGTAGGACATCACTCAGCAAAAAGGCATCTTAAATATGTGACATTCAAGATAATTATCATCTGTACCTGTGCATTGAGAGCTGGCGCCACTGTCTCGGCTTCCGGACTCATCAACTGCGCATGTCCCTAATAATCTAGCTTTTTCAGCTTTTATATTTTACTAGATGGTGGCCCAATTCTAACGCATCGGGTATTCTAGAATATGTATGTAGTTTATTTATGAAGATTTAAGAATAATGCAATGAATACACAATATCGATCTATCATCTACCTATGTGTCTATTGTGTCTATTGAATATTCTCCTGGGCATGCCTTAGTTGGTAGAGCATTCGTGTTGTATGAATGGCGCGAACTTGTTGTTGTCTGTTTGCCCTGTCTTCTGGAGATTCATTCAGCCGACACTGGCTATGAGATTCGGCATCTTGGGCTTGTCTGGCAGGAGTTTGTTGTGGTGTCTCCTGTTGCCGACGACGTCTGTGAGATGCCGCATCCTGAGCTTGTTTCACGGCAGTTTGTTGTGGTGTCTCTTGTTGTCGTCGCCTTGCTGCTTCTCCAGCTTTTCTCTCATCGTCATTGGCGTACTTACGCTTACGACCAATTAAACCCATTGAATAAACTTGACTGAAGTAGTTCAGACTGTCACTGACACAACGTGTGAAGTAAATGTGACTGAAGAACAGCACACTATGACTGACAGCCTTGTAAACAGTAGTGAAGTGCGTCACACTATGACTGACAGCCTTGTAAACAGGAGTGAAGTGTGTCACACTATGACTGACAGCCTTGTAAACAGGAGTGAAGTGTGTCACACTATGACTGACAGCCTTGTAAACAGGAGTGAAGTGCGTCACACTATGACTGACAGCCTTGTAAACAGGAGTGAAGTGCGTCACACTATGACTGACAGCCTTGTAAACAGCAGTGAAGTGCGTCAAATTGCGCGCCAATATACCAAGCCGTGCTCCGCTTCGCTGATTGGTCACCGCGGCTGGCGGCAACCAATCAGGGCGCTTGGCGCATGTTTTAAAACACACTTTAAAACACACTTCGCTGATTGGTCGCCGCGGCCGGCGACGACCAATCAGCGAAGCGGTGCGGCTTGGTGGGAAATATGAATCCTGCGCCAATCAGCAGCGCGGAATTAAAAACTTCTGCCAAGCAATACTCCGCTTTGCTGATTGGTCGCCGCCAGCCGCGGCGACCAAGCAGCGAAACGTGTTTTAAAACATGCGCCAAGTGCGGTGGGTTGCCGCCAGCCGCTGGCGGCGACCAATCAGCGCTGACGCGTGATTTTCTGGACAGACACACGATTAGGCAATTATATAGTAGATTAGGTTTCTTTTCGAAAATTCTGTTGGGGGCTTTGGATTATTCCCTATTGGGGTCTATATAAGGGCTCTTTGTCATATGCTTGTTAAAGTCCCTCTCCTTCACTCTAATCAGAGTGTGCCTTTGGGAATACAACTGCATTTATTTCTTGTCTAACAAGTGCTGAACCTCACAGCTATCTCTTTGACAGTGTATATGATGTAACTGGTATAATTTAATCAATTCTACGGTGTTCATTTTAGGACATGGTCATTTCTCAAAGTCAGACATCAGAAATACTGTGTGATGCCTGAGAATTGACTATGAGAATGGTCATATCATATCTCAGTCTAAGGCTGGCTTCACACTGCAGTTTTTCACTGATCAGTGTCCATCCAGTTTGTGTGCCAAAACCAGGAGGGGAACTTGCAGAGAAAAACTATAATTGAAAGATTGACACCTGTTCTGAGTTTTGGAGACACTCCTGGTTTCGGCACACAAACTGGATGGACACTGATCAGTGAAAAAACTGCAGTGTGAAGCCAGCCTAAGACCTGTGAACCGATAAATGATAATTGATAAATGATCATTGATAAATGATCATTGCTAAATGAAGATTTATAAAGGATAATTGATAAATGATAATTGATAAATGATAATTGCTAATTGCTAAATTATAATCGATAACTGATCATTGATAAACAATAATTGATAAATGATCATTGATAAATGATAATTGATCATTGATAAATTATCATTGCTAATTGATAAATAATATTGATAACTGATAATTGATACACAATTAATAAATGATAATTGACAAATGATAATTGATAAATGATAATCGATAAATGATAATTGATCGATAAATCATAATCTATAAATGATAATTGATAATCGATAAATGATAAATGATTATCAATAATTGATAAATGATAATTGATCATTTATAATCCCTGCACACTTGTCAGAGATCGGAGTCAAACTGATTTTCGCACACAGAGAAGTCTGTGTGTATGTTTAGTATTTTAGTGAAAGAAAATATAACCAGGTCTATATTAGGTTACCTGAGCTTTATAGGTGTGGAATGAACATGAAATATATGTACATAATAGGAGAATGAACATATATTCCATATAACCAGGTGTATACTATGTTACTTGAGCTTTATAGGTGTGGAATGAACATGGAACATGTAAATTACAGGGGAATAAACACATATCTCATATAACCAGGTGTATACTATGTTTCCTGAGCTTTATAGGTGGGGAATGAACATGAAATATATGAAGATAATAGAATGAACACACATTCCATATAACCAGGTGTATATTATGTTACCTGTGCTTTTTAGGTGGGGAATGAACATGAAATATATGTAGATAAGAGTGGAATGAGCACAGAAGGTAACATAATATACACCTGGTTATATAGGATGTGTGTTTATTCCCCTGTAATCTACATATATTCCATGTTCATTTACTACCTATAAAGCTCAGTTAACATAATATGTACCTGGTTATATGGGATATGTGTTCATTCACCTATTATCTACATATATTTCACATTCATTCCCCACCTATAATATACACCTGGTTATATGGGATATATGTTCATTCACCTATTATCTACATATATTTCACATTCATTCCCCACCTATAAAGCTCAGGGAACATAATATACACCCGGTTATATGGGATTATGTGCTCATTCTCCTGTAATCTACATATAATTCACATTCATTCCCCACCTATAATACACACCTTGTTATATGGGATATATGTTCATTCACCTATTATCTAGATATATTTCATATTCATTCCCCACCTATAAAGCTCAGGTAACATAATATACACCTGGTTATATGGGATTATGTGTTCATTCTCTTGAAATCTACATATATTTCATGTTCATTTCTCACCTATAAAGCTCAGGTAACATAATATACACCAGGATATATGCCATTTGTGTTTATTCCCCTGTATTCTACATATATTATATCTTCATTCCCCACCTATAAAACTCAGGTAACATAATATACACCTGATTATATATGTGTTCATTCTCCTGTAATCTACATATAATTCACATTCATTCTCCACCTATAATATACACCTGGTTATATGGGATATATGTTCATTCACCTATTATCTACATATATTTCACATTCATTCCCCACCTATAAAGCTCAGGGAACATAATATACACCTGATTATATATGTGTTCATTCTCCTGTAATCTACATATAATTCACATTCATTCTCCACCTATAATATACACCTGGTTATATGGAATATATGTTCATTCTCCTATTATCTACATATATTTCATGCTCATTCTCCACCTATAAAGCTCAGGTAACATAATATACACCTTGTTATATGGAATGTGTGTTTTATTCTTCTATTATCTACACATATTTTATGTTAATTACATGTCTAAAATGTCCAAGAAACCTTTTATACATGTACATAATATATACCTAATAAGAAATTATCTTCATTATTTTTATTTATTCCTTTTCTTTTTAGTATGTCCCAAATTACTGCCTCCCTCTCCAATAACCTTAGGCTATGTACCATGTGAATACACCACATGCCTGATATTTTTTTTTAACACGTCAGGATGATAAACTGAATGTAACATATGATGGTGCCTTTACACGCCGCCACTGAAAGGTAGAAACCGGCAGGTATCGGACACAATTGTACCTTTTACCTTCAAAACACCGCGAAGTGGCGGCGTGTAATTCAGGTTGTACCTACCTGTCTCTTTGGATACCTGTCTTTCAGCCGTGCTGAAAAAGAAGCAGGTATAATCCCTACGGTAGCGGCGTGTAATCGGGGCACAGATACGGTATTTGAGTAACCTGGGGCGTGCCACAGCGTCATGTATACCACGCCCCATCAGCTATCATTGGTGGGGGCTACTGTGTACCCACTGGCTGTCCCTGCACAGGGCGGCATATTTAACGATCTGACCAGTCAGAATACACATTTGCTATAGCGTCATGTATTAGCCAACCTCCCTGCACTGGCTGGCCAATCATGATGTTATTGCATTGTCCAATCACTGTACGAGCGCCGCGTAATACACAACTCTGTCACGCCTATGTAGTTACGGCGCACAATATGTATGCCCATATTCCCGTGTAAATCAGGGAAGGTGCTCCACAGAAGGTAACCTGCGGCACCCGTCGGCACTTCCGGGGAACGAAAATACCTTCTGTGGAGCACCTTGTGGCGGCGTGTATTTGCACATCAGGTACCGATAGCAACCGTTGAAAACGCGCGCATGCACGTGCGGTGCTTATCTGTTGCCACACTCGGTGGCGGCGTGTAAAGGTACCATGAAAGGTGAAATATGGCTGAATGTTGTGTATTAAGCAGCATAATTGATTTGAAATTAAAAAAGAGAGTGTCAATCTCTGGTTTTGAACTCAAAAATGTTCACACCATAGCTAGATAATTTAGCCACTAGGCTATTTTTCCAGCTAATACAAATTTTTGTTTAACTTACAGACAGACTCAGTAAAGGGAAGTGACCTCTAGTGGTTGATATTTCATTTTCGATAGCTGAGTTATGATTTGTGATTCTTGATCTTTCACCTCTCATAACAAATGTTGTCAGGTCTTCAACTGAAGGATTAAATCGTACTTTACTATGTGGCCATGCAGTACACACACCAATATAGTGTTGGCCATGACTGAGACTTTTACACACACAATTAGGTCATTAATGTTGTGTGTGCAGACCTATGCTGTGGATGAAGGGGCTACATGATGGAATATTGCCCATTACAACACAGTGACAAATGTTACCAACTATACTGACACATCCATATCCATACAGAGTAATGTACAGATCCACATGACCACACAGGGCTAAGGTGGTGTAGTGGGCATGGGGCAATATACATTTAGGATCAGGGTAATGGATATCTTGGAAATCCAAAAAACATATATGTCACACAGCATGCTGAGACATACTGTATGTGTCATGGTGGGCAATACATGACATACATGTTAACTTCAGCCTTATTATCCAGCTATGGGTGTTCATATACTGATATGGCGGCAATGTTCACATTAACAATGACAACACTTTCATGTTGTAGATTGCAGACCCTGCAGATGCTGAGGGATGAAGCCTCAACATCAGGTGATCAGGGTACCTATCTGACACACTACACTTCCATGTGTTGCTAAAGCCTTGTTTGTTGTTTGTATGAGGTATGTGTGTATCACAAGTACTCACCACGCAGTCTCCTAATTCGTGCCCAGATGGTGTCAATGCGCCCTGGACACTTGTATTTAAGGTCCGCCACCTTATTCTGGATCTGCTAGGTGGTGCGCTCCACACCCAGTCTCCTCAGTAGGGACCTCTTCACTTTACGCAGGAAGCCTGCTTGTGGAGACGTGGGTGCTATTGGTGCTGGTAGCACCAATAATCCCAGCTGTCCAAGATGTTAAACAGAATTAGCAGCTCTGGCTCGCCACCTGCTGCAGATCTCTGTCCTGACACCAGCATAAATAAGACAGCGCCTCACCAGCCGGTATATTTCAAAGATCCATGCTTTATTCCGTCATCTTAGCACGACGTTTCGGTCCAATGACCTTTTTCAAGTGCATATATCCCATTACAACAAGGTGCCATTTATATCATCAAACCCCACCCACAATACCAATCAACCAACCAGTATACAGTGTATGGTAAACAAAGTTAAAAAAGTCATATGAGCTAGACAGAGATCAACTAACAGCATGTTACCTAAAAGGAAACACATAGTGCAGCTTCCCGGTACTCGAGGGACACCCATCGCCGCTGTCTGTGTCTAATATTGTCCATAACACACATCCTCATACAGCAGCGAGAACCATCCAATCGCTGGCCCGCATCGGTTCGTTGGCATGGCAATAGTGTAATTAAAACAGTCCACACCAATCGCAGTTGTCCATGTTACGTACATCCGGATCTCCCTGCGCGTCCCAATACGCATGCGCCGGCGTCTCCCGCTGATTCGCCGCTTCGGCTGCCACTCACGGTCCAGACTGAGGCAGTGCACTGACGTACTTCCTGCCTCCGGCGTCTATAGAGACCGCGATATATCTATGCAGATTACATGTCCACAGATTTCACCACATTAACGAAACATCAGCAAAATTGTGTCTAGATAATACTAAACATTAGCATGGGGGAAAGGCATCTTCTGTTTTATACAAGGAGTAAAAAAGTTTATTCTCCACTAGACAACTATGAAATGCATAGCCAATGATAGAAACCCCGGGATCGCATATTGATGTTAGTTAGCACTATACAGTCATAGTAGAGGTAACAGTATGTAAACATATAGGTGCACAATAATGCATTATACCTAACTGGAGCATTACTTTGGTACATATATATAGAGATACATTATCGCCACATATCAAGCTGTATTCGGTGTAAACTCACCATATATCAAACATTTTATTCCATTCTGTTAGAGATCATAAGACCCCAACCATCAGCTCTCCATGTCATACAACTATATGGATATACCTTTTATTCCATGCTATTACCTAACCCCCAGAGAAGGCTCATATATAAAATTGAACAGTCTTCAAACCGTGGTCATAGTGTACTTATACTCTGTGTTGAGAATTGTGTTTCCAAGTATTACACATCTTCCCATCTAGATCAAATGACATAATTAAAATGATAAAAACAACATACAGATGAGAAAGCAAGACAAACATCAACATGATCCCAATAGACAACCCCGTTGATCGTAATCAACATTCATCCCTTTAGGGACCAGGGTGTCCAATTCGAATATCCATTTTAATTCTTTCTTCTTTAACATGGCCACACGGTCTCCACCCCTTCTAGGCAAGGGAACATCGTCAATGACCCGAAATCTGAGTTGGTTGACCGTGTGGCCCATGTCGTGGAAGTGTCTTGGAACTGGCAATTCAATCATACCCGTCCTGATTGTGCTCTTATGTTTCCCTATTCTTGTTTTTATTTCCATCGTTGTCTCTCCGACATACAGGAGACCGCATGGACATACAATAGTATATACAACGAAGCTACTATTGCACGTGTACCTCTTATTGATGTAGTATTTTCTTCCGGACCGGGGATGATTGAAGAGCCTGCCCTTTAACAAATTGCCACAGCACGCACATCCCAGACAAGGGAAATTCCCAAGGCTGGGGGGTGCAAAAGTTGTTTGGATACTCTTTTTAGAAATCCCTATGTCCGAACGGACAAGGTCATCCTTCAAGTTGCGCCCCCTTCTGTAAGACATTAAGGGAAACAACTTGAAGTCCTCCACTTCACTGTGCCCCTTCATAAGGAGAGGCCAGTGTCTTTTAATCACATCCGTGATTTTTCTGCTGGCCCCACAATAAGTGGTTACAAACGGTACTCTTTTAGCAGCTTTTACTCTAGGTTTGGGGATCAATAATTCACTTTGACAAATGTTCAATGCTTTGGCCTTATATCCTACAAGATCAGTTTTGGGATAGCCTCTTCTAAGAAACCTATTGACCATTTCCTGTAACCTTTTATCAATTATTGAGTCATCCGAGACAATCCTACGGACTCTCAACATTTGACTCCAAGGTAGGGACTCCACCATTTTCCTTGGGTGTTCGCTCGAAAAATGCAAAGTACTATTCCTGTCTGTACTTTTAACATACAGATCAGTCATTAATAAACCGTCTTTCTTGTAGACCATAGTGTCCAAAAATTGCATTTTCTCAAGGGAGCATGACATGGTGAATCCCAAACCAGGATGAACATTATTTAATGTGTCAAAGAAAATCTCCAATTCATCCCTATTGCCGTCCCACACAAAGAAGATATCATCAATGTAACGTCGCCAGCCCCTGACATGGCGCCAGGATGGTGAACTGTACACGTGTTCGCCCTCGAGGACAGCCATATAGATGTTAGCATATGTCGGGGCCACATTGGACCCCATGGCTGTCCCCCGGCGCTGCAGGTAGTAGTCATCCCCAAAGAGAAAGAAATTCCTCCTGAGGATGAACCCCAACAGCGCCAGGGCGAACCGTGCACAATCGGGCGCCATGTCAGAGGCGGCGAGCGTCACATCGATGGCTGCAAGACCTCTCTCGTGTTCAATAGATGTATATAATGACACAACGTCAAACGAGACCAGCCATGTAGCATCATTGACCTGTAAACCTGATAGAGAGCGGATGAAATCACCAGTGTCCTTTGTATACGAAGGTGCTGAAACAGCAAACCTACGCAACAAGTGATCAAGAAAAATTGACACTTTGTTACACAATGATCCTCTCCCCGATACTATTGGACGTCCCGGGGGGTTTTTTTAGGTCCTTGTGTATTTTTGGGAGGATGTACAGGGTTGGCACCACAGGATAATCCACCATCAGATATTCAGAAAGTCCAGGATCAATGATGCCATCCACAAGGGCATCCGTGATCATGGCTCTTAACTCCGATTGAAATTTCAATGTGGGGTTAGTAGATAATTTCTCATACACCAAAGTATCCTCAAGTTGTCTCATCACTTCCCCTCGGTATTGGACAGTGTCCATCACCACAATAGCCCCGCCCTTATCGGCGGGCTCAATGGTGATGGACCTATCCTCCCTTAATTTTTTGATCTCCTCTCTCTCAAGGCGTGTGACATTGGACTTACCCCTCCAATCATAATTTTTCTTTAATTTAGTGATATCATTTTGGACCAGTTTTATAAAGGTCTCTATGACAGGATCATGTCCCGGGGCTACAAAATTACTCTTTTTCCATAAGTCCACACTCCTGAGAGAGAGGGTATCCTCTGGTGTAGTTGGAGCCCTATTTTCCTTCTCAGAGAAGTATTTGGCTAAACCCAACCTGCGGAAGAAGAGATACAGATCGTTGTCAATTCCAAACCAGTCCACATAACCCGTAGGGCAAAACGTAAGCCCCTTAGACAAAACCATATTTTGTTCCTTACTAAGGTTAATAGATGATATATTTACCACCAATTGCTCATCACCGATCACCGTCTCCTGGACCTCAGTCTCGTCGCTGGTTGCTGTCCGTTTTCTACTGTGTTTCCTACCACCCCTGTGCCCATACCGGATCCGGGCCCTGGGCCTTTCGGTTTGGGTAAAAAACCAGCCCCAGATAAGTTGCCTCCATCATCAGTAGAATCGGATTCACCTGTGGGCCCAGAAGGTTGAGGCGTACGTGGATTCTGAGGTTTCTTAGGTTTTTTATGCGGTCTTTTAGGTCCTGGTTTAGGCTTTGTACCTTGTGGTGTCATAGTTCTGTACTGCCAACCATAAATATGACCATTATTATAGTCCTCAATATCGCGGAACCATTTGGTCTTTTTCACAACCTCCAGATTGGATCTGTATTTCAACAGGTTATTATCCATCACAGTGTCAATAGTGCTAAACTCCTCCTCAGTGGTTACATCAATCAGAGCCGATCTCGTCTCAGTCAGTCTTTTTTTCAAAATTTCAATCTCCTTTTTCAAAAACTCAACATTGAACAACATGATGTCAAATGCATATTTATTGCTGATAGCTTCGAATTTCGCACAGAAGCTAGTGTTATTAGGCAACAGAGATGGTTGTAGATTTGAACGTAATCCCCGAGGGATCCGCTTCGCCTTATAGTACTCAACAAGCGTCACAACATGCAGTTCCATAGAGATACGTTTTTTCTGCTCATTTTCCCATCTGCGTTTCAGCATGTCCGTAGTGGGTTGATTAAGAAAGGAATTGTCCACTTCAGTATCAGAGATAATCCTCATCGCTTCCTCATCCGTATAGGAAAAAGGACTAACGGAACCCGACCCACCAGCTCCAGGGTCAGACATCTCTATATTTATATATGCTCTGGTGCACGTGAAGACAAGCTCAATCACAATATCAAAGTTATAGATTCCACAGCACCATGTAGCAAATGGAACTCTATGAATTCCTAGTGTGGGCGCACGTCATCAGTCAGGGAGCCCCACCTGGCATAGGTATCATAAGCATAAATATGACAGCGCCTCACCAGCCGGTATATTTCAAAGATCCATGCTTTATTCCGTCATCTTAGCACGACGTTTCGGTCCAATGACCTTTTTCAAGTGCATATATCCCATTACAACAAGGTGCCATTTATATCAGAGCGGGGCTATTGTGGTGATGGACACTGTCCAATACCGAGGGGAAGTGATGAGACAACTTGAGGATACTTTGGTGTATGAGAAATTATCTACTAACCCCACATTGAAATTTCAATCGGAGTTAAGAGCCATGATCACGGATGCCCTTGTGGATGGCATCATTGATCCTGGACTTTCTGAATATCTGATGGTGGATTATCCTGTGGTGCCAACCCTGTACATCCTCCCAAAAATACACAAGGACCTAAAAACCCCCCCGGGACGTCCAATAGTATCGGGGAGAGGATCATTGTGTAACAAAGTGTCAATTTTTCTTGATCACTTGTTGCGTAGGTTTGCTGTTTCAGCACCTTCGTATACAAAGGACACTGGTGATTTCATCCGCTCTCTATCAGGTTTACAGGTCAATGATGCTACATGGCTGGTCTCGTTTGACGTTGTGTCATTATATACATCTATTGAACACGAGAGAGGTCTTGCAGCCATCGATGTGACGCTCGCCGCCTCTGACATGGCGCCCGATTGTGCACGGTTCGCCCTGGCGCTGTTGGGGTTCATCCTCAGGAGGAATTTCTTTCTCTTTGGGGATGACTACTACCTGCAGCGCCGGGGGACAGCCATGGGGTCCAATGTGGCCCCGACATATGCTAACATCTATATGGCTGTCCTCGAGGGCGAACACGTGTACAGTTCACCATCCTGGCGCCATGTCAGGGGCTGGCGACGTTACATTGATGATATCTTCTTTGTGTGGGACGGCAATAGGGATGAATTGGAGATTTTCTTTGACACATTAAATAATGTTCATCCTGGTTTGGGATTCACCATGTCATGCTCCCTTGAGAAAATGCAATTTTTGGACACTATGGTCTACAAGAAAGACGGTTTATTAATGACTGATCTGTATGTTAAAAGTACAGACAGGAATAGTACTTTGCATTTTTCGAGCGAACACCCAAGGAAAATGGTGGAGTCCCTACCTTGGAGTCAAATGTTGAGAGTCCGTAGGATTGTCTCGGATGACTCAATAATTGATAAAAGGTTACAGGAAATGGTCAATAGGTTTCTTAGAAGAGGCTATCCCAAAACTGATCTTGTAGGATATAAGGCCAAAGCATTGAACATTTGTCAAAGTGAATTATTGATCCCCAAACCTAGAGTAAAAGCTGCTAAAAGAGTACCGTTTGTAACCACTTATTGTGGGGCCAGCAGAAAAATCACGGATGTGATTAAAAGACACTGGCCTCTCCTTATGAAGGGGCACAGTGAAGTGGAGGACTTCAAGTTGTTTCCCTTAATGTCTTACAGAAGGGGGCGCAACTTGAAGGATGACCTTGTCCGTTCGGACATAGGGATTTCTAAAAAGAGTATCCAAACAACTTTTGCACCCCCCAGCCTTGGGAATTTCCCTTGTCTGGGATGTGCGTGCTGTGGCAATTTGTTAAAGGGCAGGCTCTTCAATCATCCCCGGTCCGGAAGAAAATACTACATCAATAAGAGGTACACGTGCAATAGTAGCTTCGTTGTATATACTATTGTATGTCCATGCGGTCTCCTGTATGTCGGAGAGACAACGATGGAAATAAAAACAAGAATAGGGAAACATAAGAGCACAATCAGGACGGGTATGATTGAATTGCCAGTTCCAAGACACTTCCACGACATGGGCCACACAGTCAACCAACTCAGATTTCGGGTCATTGACGATGTTCCCTTGCCTAGAAGGGGTGGAGACCGTGTGGCCATGTTAAAGAAGAAAGAATTAAAATGGATATTCGAATTGGACACCCTGGTCCCTAAAGGGATGAATGTTGATTACGATCAACGGGGTTGTCTATTGGGATCATGTTGATGTTTGTCTTGCTTTCTCATCTGTATGTTGTTTTTATCATTTAAATTATGTCATTTGATCTAGATGGGAAGATGTGTAATACTTGGAAACACAATTCTCAACACAGAGTATAAGTACACTATGACCACGGTTTGAAGACTGTTCAATTTTATATATGAGCCTTCTCTGGGGGTTAGGTAATAGCATGGAATAAAAGGTATATCCATATAGTTGTATGACATGGAGAGCTGATGGTTGGGGTCTTATGATCTCTAACAGAATGGAATAAAATGTTTGATATATGGTGAGTTTACACCGAATACAGCTTGATATGTGGCGATAATGTATCTCTATATATATGTACCAAAGTAATGCTCCAGTTAGGTATAATGCATTATTGTGCACCTATATGTTTACATACTGTTACCTCTACTATGACTGTATAGTGCTAACTAACATCAATATGCGATCCCGGGGTTTCTATCATTGGCTATGCATTTCATAGTTGTCTAGTGGAGAATAAACTTTTTTACTCCTTGTATAAAACAGAAGATGCCTTTCCCCCATGCTAATGTTTAGTATTATCTAGACACAATTTTGCTGATGTTTCATTAATGTGGTGAAATCTGTGGACATGTAATCTGCATAGATATATCGCGGTCTCTATAGACGCCGAAGGCAGGAAGTACGTCAGTGCACTGCCTCAGTCTGGACCGTGAGTGGCAGCCGAAGCGGCGAATCAGCGGGAGACGCCGGCGCATGCGTATTGGGACGCGCAGGGAGATCCGGATGTACGTAACATGGACAACTGCGATTGGTGTGGACTGTTTTAATTACACTATTGCCATGCCAACGAACCGATGCGGGCCAGCGATTGGATGGTTCTCGCTGCTGTATGAGGATGTGTGTTATGGACAATATTAGACACAGACAGCGGCGATGGGTGTCCCTCGAGTACCGGGAAGCTGCACTATGTGTTTCCTTTTAGGTAACATGCTGTTAGTTGATCTCTGTCTAGCTCATATGACTTTTTTAACTTTGTTTACCATACACTGTATACTGGTTGGTTGATTGGTATTGTGGGTGGGGTTTGATGATATAAATGGCACCTTGTTGTAATGGGATATATGCACTTGAAAAAGGTCATTGGACCGAAACGTCGTGCTAAGATGACGGAATAAAGCATGGATCTTTGAAATATACCGGCTGGTGAGGCACTGTCTTATTTATGCTTATGATACCTATGCCAGGTGGGGCTCCCTGACTGATGACGTGCGCCCACACTAGGAATTCATAGAGTTCCATTTGCTACATGGTGCTGTGGAATCTATAACTTTGACTCTGTCCTGACACCATCGCTACCTCTGCAGGGGAAGGGAAAGCACCTGGAAGGCAGGGTCCAATGTGACACTACAACATGACGTCATTGCGCACACTGGTTACACTGAGGAGATTTGAGGGACTGCACAACTTAAGGCGCAACAGAGTTGTGTGCCTTTCTGGGACACTGTAACATCACCTCAATACATGGAGAAGGAACTGCAGGGAGACGGACGTGCGTGGCAAATGGAGGACATACATGCATTACTATTTCCTTTCTGGTAACATATGCTTTGTGATTTGTGTATGGTGACATGTTGCTTTATACATTTCAGCCAACAGCAATGATACTTGGCTTAGTACACATATATTTCAGGGTATGTTTCTATACACCAATGTACATTTTCAGCCTCTTAACATTTCTTCAGGGCGGCCAATCAACATACACGCAGTATCACTATGATACGGTACTCCATGACGCTCATGCTTTGCCTTTCAACACACTTGTGAAGAAGAAGAAGATGAGTCTGGTGAAGAACGCAAAGATCATCAAATATGGCGCCTTAGCCATGGCCAGTCAATGGGAATGCAGGAGCTGCCACCAATCGTGGCACACGGGGCGTGCCAAACAGAACGCTCATGGAAAACCTCTGGAATTGCTTCCAGATGGTCTGAGCTCGCATTCTATATCACTATCGCCCAGTCACACGCCATAATGCACAGAAATTGCCTGGTGGTTATCGCCTGATTTCACTGCAGAGCAGGGCGATCAGGTGATGCACCACTGCCGATTTCTCACAGTTAAATCGCCCTGTCTCACGCCACTACGCACAGGTGTGGAGCCCACTGGGACAGGGTACTTGGACTGGGGTACTGCTGGGGATATCACGGCGGTCTTGGTCCGGACCGTGTCCGGGGTTCTCACAAGTAAAAGGGGTATTTACAGGGATAGTTTGACGTGACGCCACCCACGGGTTGTGGTCAGTGATGGGGCCACCGCTGCAGCGCAGCTCTGCCAGGAGGATGGAGGGATGGATGGGCTGCAGCTGGATGGATGAGTCCGTGGCGGGTCGGGCTGCTCCTGGCAGGGTAAAAGGTATATAATGCTCAGTTCTGTATACCTGGAATCAGACACGGAAACTGAAGCAGGGTTCACCGGGTTTACTCTCAAGTTCTTCAAAGTCACACAGTTCACGGTACAGTTCAGTTCTTAACAGCTTTACACAGTTAACTCTCTGCAGCCAGGCTGTCGCTCTGAAACCCCTCGCTCCTATATGTCCTTTCAGGCTTGTTCTCACTTTCTCTGTTCTTCCTGCAGATTGTATGGCGGCAGCTCGGCCCCTTGTGTGTAGATTTCCCCTATGTGTGTGGGCAGTTAGCCGGGTCCTCGTGGTTACTGCTGTGCCTCCAACCTGTAGTAGGAACTCCAACTTGGAATTAAACCTCCCCGTCAGATTGTCTGGGAAGCCGTTGTGATACTTCAGTCCCCCTCAGAGCCGACACTCTGGTATTTGCCTAGCCTGCAGTAACCCTGTTTCCCAAGGGCTTACCAGGCTCCTTCTAACCCGTGTGACTTCCAGTTACTTCAAGGGAATCTATCCCACCTGCAGTTGGTCGGCGCTGCCGTGTTCCTTGGACCCGGTAATACCGGTCCGGTCTCTGTTCTCACACTCCCCTAGGATGCCGGCTATGGACGAGCTTTCTCTCCATGGATCTGTGTCTCTATGGATTCAGCATCTCCAGGGAGCCCAATCCCACCAGGATGTGTCACTTTGTCTGCTGTTCTTTACCTCTCGGCTCACTCTGGCCTACTAACTCCTTCCTCCTCTTTTCCTCTATTTGTACTGTCAGTCACCTGTCCTTCCTTCCTTCCCACCCACTTTCCTCTAAATCCCACCTTCCCTTGCCCGCCTAGAGTCCCGGGCTCCGGGTTGGATGATGTGCTCCTGTGGGTGTGTGTGCGCTGTGAGGGTGTTTGGTGCACAAACTGTCTACCTTCCTGCCTGGCTACAGTTCCCTATGTGGCCACCCTGGTCGCAGGGGCGCCACACAGGCGATGTGGTTTCCACATCACCGAATTATGGAATTGCCAACTAAATGGCCGGCAATATTGCTGCGTGTGACGGTACCTTAAGTCCATCTAGTTCAACCCATAGCCTAAAATACCGTTACACGAAGCAATATTGCTTGCAATTTCACTGGCAATTTGCTGACTCATGTGAAATCATGGACACATTGTTCCATTTTGTACACGGCAACAAAATAGAGCAATGTGTCCATGATTTCACTGCAACCAGCAAATTGGCAGTGAAATTGCAAGCAATATTGCTTTGTGTAACGGTACCTTGACATGTTGATCCAGAGGAAGGCAAAAAGAAACCCATGTGGCAACCCTAAGCTCCACATTGGAGAAAAAAATTCCTTCCTGACTGCACATACGGCAATCAGACTAGTTCCCTGGATCAATGCCCTATCAAAGAATCTAGTATATACAGTGTTGGCGAAAAGTATTGACACCCCTGCAATTCTGTCAGATAATACTTACCGTATATACTCGCGTATAAGCCGAGTTTTTCAGCCCAAAAATTGGGCTGAAAAGTCCCCCCCTCGGCTTATACACGAGTCACTGTATACTGTATACACTGTATACAGTGTATACAGTATACAGGCCCGCCCCCATGAGTATACAGGCCCCCCTGCCTTGTGCACAAACCTGTAAAGGAAGAGATTAGTATACTTATCACTGTCCCGCTGCCGCTGTCCCGCCGCCGTCATCGCGGGCCACGTCTTCTTCTGTCTGCTTCCGGCTTCCTCCGGTCGGCGCTGGCAATGACGTCATTGTCGGGGCGACCGAGGAGGAAACCGGAAAAAGATGGAGGAGCGCGTTGGCGGCGGCAGGACAGCGGCAGCGGGACAGTGATAAGTATACTAATCTCTTCCTTTGCAGGTTTGTGCACAAGGCAGGGGGGCCCTGGATACTGATGGGGGGCTGTATACTACACTGGGGCTGTATGTACCACTGGGGCTGCGTATATACTACACTGGGGCTGTATGTACCACTGGGGCTGCGTATATACTACCACTGGGGCTGTATATACCTCTGGGGCTGCTGTATACTGATGGGGGGGCTGTATACTACCACTGGGGCTGTATATACCACTGGGGCTGCGTGTATACTACCACTGGGGCTGCTACTGTATACTACCACTGGGGCTGCTGTATATACCTCTGGGGCTGCTGTATACTAACTACTGGGGCTGCTGCTGTTTATACCACTGGGGCTGCTGCTGTATATACCACTGGGGGTTCTGCTGTATACTACCACTGGGGCTGCTGTATATACCTCTGGGGCTGCTGTATACCACACTGCTGGGGGCAGTATACCTGTGCTGGGGTCCACCCTTGGCTTATACACGAGTCAATAGGTTTTCCCAGGTTTTGGGGGCAAAAGTAGGGGGGTCGGCTTATACACAGGTCGGCTTATACACGAGTATATACGGTAGTTTCTTCCTGAAAATGATTGCAATCACAAATTCTTTGGTATTATTATCTTCATTTAATTTGTCTTCAATAAAAAAACACAAAAGAGAATGAAGCAAAAAGCAAAACTTTGATCATTTCACACAAAACTCCAAAAATGGGTCAGACAAAAGTATTGGCACCCTCAGCCTAATACTTGCTTGCACAACCTTTACCCAAAATGACTGTGATCAACCGCTTCCGGTAACCATTAATGAGTTTATTACAATGCTCTGCTGGAATTTTAGACCATTCTCCTTTGGCAAACTGCTCCAGATTCCTGATATTTGAAGGGTGCCTTCTCCAAACTGCCATTTTTAGATCTCTCCACAGGTGTTCTATGGGATTCAGGTCTGGACTCATTGCTGGCCACCTTAGAAGTCTCCAGTGCTTTCTCTCAAACCATTTTCCAGTGCTTTTTGAAGTGTGTTTTGGGTCATTGTCCTGCTGGAAGACCCATGACCTCTGAGGGAGACCCAGCTTTCTCACACTGGGCCCTACATTATGCTGCAAAATTTGTTGGTAATCTTCAGACTTCATAATGCCATGCACACGGTCAAGCAGTCCAGTGCCAGATGCAGCAAAGCAACCCCAAAACATCAGGGAACCTCCGCCATTTTGACTGTAGGGACCGTGTTCTTTTCTTTGAATGCCTCTTTTTTTCTCCTGTAATCTCTATGTTGATGCCTTTGCCCAAAAAGAGAGAACATTCTTCCAAAACGTTTTAGGCTTTCTCAGGTAAGTTTTGGCAAACTCCAGACTGGCTTTTTTATGTCTTGGGGTAAGAAGTGGGGTCTTCCTGGGTATCCTACCATACAGTCCCTTTTCATTCAGACGCCGATGGATAGTACGGGTTGACACTGCTGTACCCTCGGACTGCAGGGCAGCTTGAACTTGTTTGGATGTTAGTCAAGGTTCTTCATCCACCATCCGCACAATCTTGCGTTGAAATCTCTTGTCAATTTTTCTTTTCCGTCCACATCTAGGGAGGTTAGCCACAGTGCCATGGGCTTTAAAATTCTTGATGACACTGCGCACGGTAGACACAGGAACATTCAGGTCTTTGGAGATGGACTTGTAGCCTTGAGATTGCTCATGCTTCCTCACAATTTGGTTTCTCAAGTCCTCAGACAGTTCTTTGGTCTTTATTCTTTTCTCCATTCTCAATGTGGTACACCCAAGGACACAGGACAGAGGTTGAGTCAACTTTAATCCATGTCAACTGGCTGCAAGTGTGATGTAGTTATTGCCAACACCTGTTAGGTGCCACAGGTAAGTTACAGGTGCTGTTAATTACACAAATTAGAGAAGCATCACATGATTTTTCTAACAGTGCCAATACTTTTGTCCAACGCCTTTTTAATGTTTGGTGTGGAACTATATCCAATTTGGCTTTAGGACAATTCTTTTTTTGTTTTTTTCATTGAAGACAAATTAAATGAAGATAATAATACCAAAGAATCTGTGATTGCAATAATTTTCAGGAAGAAACTGAGAATTATCTGACAGAATTGCAGGGGTGTCAATACTTTTGGCCAACACTGTATAACCGGTAAAATTATATTTTTCAAGAAAGACATCTAGTCCCTTCCTAAATGTTAGTAGTGACTCACTCATTACAACATCATGTGGCAGAGAGATCCATAGTCTCACTGCTCTTACAGTAAAGAATTCGCGTTGGTGATTATTATTAAACCTTCTTTCCTCCAGACATAGAGAATGCCCCCTTGTCTCCTTCTCAGGCCTAAGAGTAAAAAAATCATAAAAAAGGTACTGTCCCCTCATACATTTATACATTATTATAAGATCACCCCTAAGCCTTCGTTTTTCCAAGCTAAATAACCCCAGGTTTAATAACCTGTCTTGGTATTGCAGACCCCTCAGTCCTCTAATAACCTTGGTCGCTCTTCTCTGCACCCGCTCTAGTTCAGCTATGTCTTTCTTATACATCGGAGACCAGAATTGTACACAGTATTCTAAGCGTGGTCGCACTAGTGAATTGTATCTAATATATAAAAGCTGAAGGCCACTTCCGGAAAACCCGAAGGGTACTTCCTTGATGGCCTCCGGACCCATGGTGCTGACGTCACCAGTGCGGGGTCGCCCGGCTACAGGGAGCGGTGGAGGAACGTTCCGCTCTCGGAAGTTCCGTCTGCCCTCCAGCCTCTCCCCTCCAGCCTCTGCCCTCCAGCCAGTACCGTAGCTAGCGGGGGGGCAGGGGGGCCCAGCGCCCCGTGCCCCCGGGCATGAGGGGCCCATTGCCCCCACCCCCTGGGGGGCCCCGTGCCGACAGCAGCCGCCCGCCACGCGCCCGGAGAGGAGGGAGGACGGAACTTCCTGTCCGGCAGCTCTGCCCGCCCCTCCTCTCCTCCTACAGCAGACAGCAGGTGCACGCCGGCCGCGGTGAGTCTGCACCCTCCCCGGGCCTCACATCTGTCTGCCAGCACCATCTCCCCCCCCCCGGTCCTCACATGGGGGTCCTGGGTGCTGATCTTGCCCCAGGGCCCGGAGCACGCCAGCTACGCCACTGCCTCCAGCCTCTGCCCTCTAGCCTCTCCCCTCCAGCCTCCGCTCTCCCCTCCAGCCTCTGCCCCCCAGCCTCCGCTCTGCCCTCCAGCCTCTGCCCTCCAGCCTCCGCTCTGCCCTCCAGCCTCCGCTCTCCCCTCCAGCCTCCGCTCTCCCCTCCAGCCTCTCCTCTCCCCTCCAGCCTCTCCTCTCCCCTCCAGCCTCTCCCCTCCAGCCTCCGCTCTCCCCTCCAGCCTCTCCCCTCCAGCCTCCGCTCTCCCCTCCAGCCTCTCCCCTCCAGCCTCCGCTCTCCCCTCCAGCCTCTCCCCTCCAGCCTCCGCTCTCCCCTCCAGCCTCTCCCCTCCAGCCTCCGCTCTCCCCCCAGGCTCTCCCCTCCAGCCTCTGCTCTCCCCTCCGCTCTCCCCTCCACCCTCCGCCCTCCACTCTCCCCTCCAGCCTCTCCCCTCCAGCCTCCGCTCTCCCCTCCAGCCTCCGTTCTCCCCTCCAGCCTCTGCCCTCCAGCCTCCCCTCTCCTCTGCCCTCCAGCCTCACCTGTCATCTGCCCTCCAGCCTCCCCTGTCCTCTGCCCTCCTCACCCCTCCAGCCTCCCCTGTCCTCTGCCCTCTGCCCTCCTCACCCCTCCAGCCTGCCCTGTCCTCTGCCCTCTGCCCTCCTCACCCCTCCAGCCTCCCCTGTCCTCTGCCCTCTGCCCTCCTCACCTCTCCAGCCTCCCCTGTCCTCTGCCCTCCTCACCCCTCCAGCCTCCCCTGTCCTCTGCCCTCCTCACCCCTCCAGCCTCCGCTCTCCTCACTCCTCCATATGCAATGTACAGTATGTGTATATATGTGTGTATGTAGTCACTTCCGTCACTTTGTCCGCACTTCACTTACTTTGTCCGCACACATACACACACACACACACTCCGCTATACTTACCACCGGCCCTGCATCAGCCGCCTGGATCCTCAGTCGACATGTCGCCACCCCCGAACTACTGGATCCAATATAGCGTCCAAGAAGTCTCGCCAAACTTCCCGGACGCCATATTGGATCCAGTCGTCCGCGAGCGGCGACATGTCGACTCAGGATCCAAACGGCGGGGAAGACGCAGAGTCGGTGCTAACTATAGCGGAGTGTGTGTAGTGTGTGTGTGTGTGTGTGTGTGTGTGTGTATGTATGTATGTATGTGTGTGCTAAACACTCTGCCCACGGCGCTGCGCTGACCACTCTGCCCACGCCGCTGTGCTGACCAATCTCACCGCACTCACTGCTAACCACTGAGCCACCGCACTCACTGCTAACCACTGAGCCACCGCACTCACTGCTAACCACTGAGCCACCGTATACTCTGCTACCCACTGAGCCACCTGTATACACACAATTCATTTCACCGCACTCCCCTAACTATTAGTAAATAAACTATATATGGATTCTAGACTACCCGATTCTTTAGAATCGGGCCGCCATCTAGTAGAAGTGTAATTATGTTCTCCTCATGAGCATCTATGCCTCTTTTAATACATCCCATTATTGTATTTGCCTGTGAAGCAGCTGCCTGACACTGGCCACTAAATGTGTGTTTGTCATCTACCCATACACCAGGTCCTTTTCAGTGACAGTTTTGCCTAGTGTTTTACAATTAAGGACATAATTGTACCTTTTATTTCCTCTGCCCAAGTGCATGACCTTACATTTGTCCCCATTAAAGCTCATTTGCCATTTATCAGCCCAAGATTCTAGTTTACATAAATCCTCTTGTAATATAAATTGTCCTCCTCTGTATTGATTACCCTGCAGAGTTTAGTATCATCTGCAAATATTGAGATTCTACTCTGTATGCCCCCTACAAGGTCATTAATAAATATATTAAAAAGAAGTGGGCCCAATACCGACCCCTGTGATACCCCACTGTTAACTGTGACACATTCTGAGTGTGATCCATTAATAACCACCCTTTGTTTCCTATCACTAAGCCAGTTCTTAACCCACTCTACACATTTTCCCCTATCCCCATTGCTTTCATTTTATGTATCAATCTTTTGTGTGGCACCGTATCAAAAGCTTTTGAAAAGTCCATATACACCACGTCCACTGCATTTCTTTGGTCCAGTCCAGAACTTACCTCTTCATAGAAGCTTATCAGATTAGTTTGACAGGAACATGAGTTTTTTTTTCTTCAGATAGTCCAGTATAGCATCTCTTAGAAAACCCTCTAGGATTTTACCCACAGTGAAGGTTAAGCTTACTGGCCTATAATTTCCAAGCTCAGTTTGTCCCCTTTTTAAATATTGGCACCACATTTGCTATACGCCAGTCCTGTGGTACAGACCCTGTTATTATGGAATCTTGAAATATTAAAAATAATGGTCTATCTATGACAGTACTTTATTCCTGCAGTACTCTGGGGTGTATCCCATCTGGACCCAGGGATTTGTCAATTTTAGTGATTTTTAGGCGGTGCCGTACTTCCTGCTGGTTTAAGCAGGTGACATTTAATGGAGAATTTTTGTTATCACTGATCATGTTGTCTGTCATGGGATTTTCCTGTGTAAATACTGTTGAAAAAAAGTCATTTAGCATATTGGCTTTTTCCTCATCTTCATCCACCATTTCACCCAGACTATTTTTAAGGAGGCCAACACAATCATTTTTTAGTTGACTGGTTTTGCGTAATATTTAGCCTTAAACCTCAGAGCAATTTTTTGGGTGCTGTTGCGGTGATGTGTGTAAAACACAAAGCAGAACTAGGCTGTAGTACTACCTTCCACAAGCACTAACTGCTCCTTGTTTCCCAATATCCATATCTGAACATCTGCAGCTGTGTCAGAAAAACCCCAAATTCCTAAAAAGGCTGTTGTGTAGGAACAAGGACACTGATGTGGACGTGGGGGTGGGGTTGTCAGTGGTGCCCTGCAAGGCACAGAGTCTGGGAGACAGTAGAAGGTTGATGCATCTTTGTTCCTGGCGAAAATTCCCGGTCTGGAACGTAAACAAGTCTGTAAGCCAGAAGAGCAAGAGCAGATACTGTCTTGGATGGCTGATAAGGCCTCCACAAAATTTTCTAGCAGCACCCAATCATCCACAACCACACAGTCTCCTGTCCATACAGAGAATGCTGGGTCATCCTATTCTCAACATGTTCCTAGTTCATCACCCCATCAGGAGTCACAGGAAATATTTGACCCCAAACTTGGCACACCGAGGATCTGTTTGGTCCATATCCTTTTGTTGCCTCTGGCCTCTCACCACGCAACATTGAGGAGGAACATGAGGAGGTATTGTCTGTTCATGTTAAATATTTGAAAACCCACAGCCAGAAGAAAGCCACTTTCATCCACGTGATATACCGGGTAAAGAGGTGGAGGCTGATGGTGATGACACACAGTTGCTATCTGGCCAGCCGACAATATCAACACGGAAGGAGGATGACCTGGTCGACGAGGTGGTCGATGATGAGACCACCGATCCGACCTGGACCGCTGACACGCATAGCCAGCACAGCAGCACAGAGGAAGAAAGTGGATACGTAGCACAAACAAAGGCACCAAAAGCAACTCGTTTGAGCAGAGAGCGAAGTGTGTCAACTGTTGCCAAGAGCAATCCCTCTGTGCCCCAAGTCAAGGAAGGGTGCATTCAGCCGCTGTCTGGATATTTTTTTAAGATAGTCCTTCTGAACTAAATGTTGTCATCCGTGGCATCTGCCATACAAAGCTGAGCAGAGGCCAGGTCAAAGGTAACCAAAGCACCATAGTATGCAGAAACACATGGCAGCAGGTGATGATACCTCTTGCTCACAAGCTGCGGTTGTACAGACGCAAGACACAACAAGCTCATCCACTTGTTTGTCCCAGCCAAGCATCCAATTGTCCATGCCCCAGATATACGAAAGGAAGCGTAAATACCAAGCCACACACCCACAAGCACAAATACTGAATGCGCTCATTGCCAAGTTGCTAGCTGTGGAGATGTTGCCGTTTAGGCTTGTGGGGACACAGTCTTTCCATGATCTGTTGGCTGTGGCTGCTCCACGATACTCGGTTCCCAGCTGACACTATTTTTCACGGTGTGCCATCCTCGCGTTACACCAGCACGTCTTAAACAATCTCAAGTGTGCTCTCACCAACGTCGTAACCGGAAAGGTCCACCTTACAACAGACAAGTGGACAAGTACTTGTGGACAGGGATGATACATCTCTGTCATGGCACATTGGCTCAACCTGTTGGAGGGTGGGACAAAGTCTCAAACTGGACCATCACATATCCTACCCAAGCCATGAATAGCAGGCCCAACCTCAATCAGGGTTTCCACCTCATCATATACCTCCTGTCTCCCTTCTTCCTTCTCCTCCTCCACCGCCTCGTCATCCTATGCTGAATTACCCTCCACATCACTCCCAAGTTGGGAGCTGTGCAGCAGTGCATTGGCAAAGCGGCAACACGCTCTGCTAAGGGAAGGAAAAGATAGCGTGTAGAATGGACTGGGATCAAGCCAATTAATAAATCTCAATAATTTTATTATCCATAGAAAAAACAAGTACACACATGTGCAATGACAAACATTTAAAAAACAATTAAAATAGCAGACAGGCTGCTAACATCAAGACTGGCTGCAATGAACAGGATGCACTAAATGACAATGATCAGTGGAATCACAAAAAATCAAATCTATTTCCAGAGCAGACATATAATCAATAGCACTGATAGACAGGCCTGTATCTGAATTAAACAGGTCGGTAAACCCCCTACAAATTCGTATACATCTTAGAAGACAGGCAGGCTAGTCATCATACATCAGATAATGCATCAAAATCAACTGGAATCTCATTACCGAATCTAATGAGAGAGTTCCAGATTTATGCTACCCTTTCTAATTTTAAAATTAATTTAGGCAAATCGGAAGCACTTAATATCAACCTGCCACCCCAATCTTTCGACAACCTACGATCCTCCTTTAGTTTCAAATGGTCGCATCAACATCTATCTTATTTGGGGATTAAATTATCGGCTAATCTGAAAGATTTATACTGGATCAATTTTCCCCCACTCCTGCAAACAATTGAGTCCGACTGCGTGAGATGGTCCAGATCATCTTTTTCATGGTTTGGCATATGCCAGATTTTTAAAATTAATATCCTCCCTAGGGTCCTGTACTTGTTGCAGACTCTTCCAGTTAGAATTCCTCGGGACTTCTTCCGGAGGATTTTTTCCATTCAACGCCAATTTATTTGGAACGGCAGATCAGCCAGAATAGGAAGGGCCATTCTTACCAGACCAAAAGCGAGTGGGGGCATAGGCCTCCCCGATCTTAAACGTTATCACACTGCTACCCATCTGACCAGATTGGTAGACTGGTGCAGGAACAATAAGCATAAGGCCTGGGTGCAAATTGAACAAAGTTTCTGCCCATTCCCGCTGAATGGACTCCCATGGGCGATGGCGTCGGCTCCTCCCCAGCTGCTTACTCATCCAACTATAGGCACCACATTGCGTGTCTGCAACACATTGCCTCTGCGAGCCTCATTTATCCCGCCCTGCTCACCACTTACACCAATTATAAGTCACCCCGATTTTATTGCTGCCAGATCCGATAAGACTTTTGCATTGTGGATAGAGGCTGGGAGAGATAGAGCAGAGGCTATGGGTGGAGGAGATGATTGGCCGACCCTGGAAGCGTTGTCTTGGGAAGAACCGACCAAATTAGGTTGGTGGAGATGCTTTCAGCTACGACACTATCTGCACTCATTGCCTCCGAGGACTTGTTTTAATCGGTCCAGGACGCAATTTGAATCATTATGCACCGGCCAGGGACCAATCAGACACGCCTTGTCCCTGCTCTATTCTATGCTGAGCTCCCTTGAAGATCATACTCCACCCGCCTTTATTTCACAGTGGGAAACTGAATTGAATATTCATTTTACAGATGACGAGATTGCGAGAATATTCCAACTTACTCACAGTACCTCCATTAGTTCAAAGTTCCAAGAGGCCAATTACAAATTGCTCTCAAGGTGGTACAGAACACCGGTCAAGCTCAATGCAATGTTCCTGCGGACAGGTATAGAATGCTGGAGATGCGGGAAGGAACGAGGCTCATTCACGCATATCTTCTGGGATTGTGAAGTTATACGACCTTTCTGGTCTGCAGTGGAGAATGTGATACAACTGGTTTCTGATATTAAACTACCCTTATCACCGGCTTTGATACTCTTGCATCACTGTGAGATCCCTGTGAAGATATATAGGAACTCTCTGTTCAAATTTCTAATAATAGCTGCCAGATCTTGTATCCCGGTCTTGTGGGGGAAAAAACCCCTCCCAGCATCTCCCACTGGATGAGACGGGTCAATGAACTGATGTATATGGAGGATCTGACATCTTCTCTACGAGATTCCCAGACTAATTTTGGTTCTACTTGGTTGGTCTGGATGGAATTCCAACAAACTGAGCGGTATCGCTCCCTGCTTGGTGGTGGGTTGCCCTCGGATCATCTTCCAATTTGAGTGGGTTGCCTGTCGTGGCGGGTCTGGGGTGGGATGCCCTACCCTGGATTACCCCTCCCCCCCTCCTACTCCCATCCTTCCCTCACTTTCCTCACTCTCCCAAGTCGATTGGTCTCCACCTTCCCCCCTCGCCTTTTCTTTCTACTCCTCCCTTGGCACAAGGCCATTGTTGCTGGACTGCTAAGGACCTATTTCTCAATTTCTTATTTCTCCATATAATGATGGTGCTGTACTGTTCTTATGAGCCCAACATACTTGTATCACTACATGGAACTGGTGATTTTTGAGGGCTTGCTCTGATTTTTCTGTTTATACTCATATTTTCTCAAAATAAAGAATTATAAAAAAAAAAAAATCAACTGGAAAATACATGTGAAACCAAGGCAAGAGCAAAAAAGCAACTAATATGCATTGTTGTCAAAGGTGCCCTGTAAAATTACCATCATTGCCCACTGAGGGGTATATGTTTGCAGCTAGTCAGGACCAAAGGACCCTCACCCAACGCGTGTCGCCCCCCTATACTGGGGGCTTCCTCAGGGGTCAGAGGGGTCACGCTCTGCTGAAGCTCATCTGCTTAGGTGAAACACCACTCACTGCAACAGAGCTGTGACAAGGAATAAAACAGACCGATCAATGGCTCTCCCCACTGCAACTCCAACCCGGTCTGGTTGTCTGCGATAATGTGCATGATTTGATTGTGGCTTTAAAGCTCAGGAAGCTGGTATATGTGCCATGCATGGCTCAGGTGCTGAACCTAGTGGTGCAGAAATGTATAAAAACATACCCTGACTTGCCGTACCTACTTGAGAAGGTGCACCGTATTTGCGCCCATTTCCGCCATTCCTCAACCGCTGTTGCTGGTCTTGCAGTGCTTTAAAAGTTATTTTGATTTGCCAAACCACCGACTCATTTGCGACCTGCCAACATGGTGGAACTCAACATATGATATGTTGGCAAGGAAAAGTGAGCAGCAGAGGGCACTGATTGAATATAAACTTAAACATGCCCGTCAGACTGAGACTCAGCCAAGACACAACTGTCGAGTGGGTGTGGGTCGCTGACATTTGTGAGGTGCATGATAACTTTGAGTACTGCACCAACCTTGTGAGCGGTGATCAGGCTATTATTAGCGTAACCATCCCTATGCTATGTTTGCTGAAAGAATCGCTGCATTACCTAAAAATGGAATCTTTGAGTGCCCAGCAGCTGGGTATTGAGCAAGAGTTCATAATGGGTGATCCTATCCAGCCCAGCCAATCTCATCAGGCAAGATTGGGGGGTGAAGATGATGAGGAAGATGAGGAGGGAAAGGACATCTTTTTCAGTGGTACTGAGGGGACTGCTCATGCTACACAGGGGACTCCCAACCCCAGCTTCATGTCTGTCCAGCATGGATGGGCTGGAGAAGAGGAGGTGGAGGAGGAAACTCAGTGTTGGGTGAGCATGGGTATTGTTCCTCCTTCTGGGGTCACAGAACATTTGCCTCTTTGGAGCTTGGCACACTTTATATCTAACTGTCTGTTCCAAGACCCTTGCGTGATCCACATTTTCAACAGCAACCTATACTGATTGGCCACCTTTCTAAATCCACGGTATAAGCACAAATTTCCTTTGCTACTGTTGCAGTCACCAAGGAGTTTCACAATAGAATCCTTCAAGTGGGCCATTGTTGATCATTTGATGGCAACATCACCCTCAGACAACGCTGCTAGCAGAGGTACCCAGCTCTTTGCAACAGCATGCATTAATGGAGAGAGACATGGCCAGCAGGTCCAAAAGAGGTGGTGGTAAAATCTTCTCAAACTGGGCCATCTTCAATAAACCAGCTCATCAGCAAGGGCTACCTGGACCACTAACAATGTCACGGAGGGAGAAGTTGCAGAAGATGGTCAACGACTATCTAAGTGACCATACCTGCGTCCTTCCTGACGCTTCTGGCTTCTGTTCAATTTAATTACTGGGTATCCAAGCTGCATAGTTGGCCAAACCTCTCATTATATGCCTTGGAGGTGCTGGCCTGCCCTGCTGCTAGTGTGATGTCATAGTGTTTTCAGTGCCGCTGGGGCAATAATCACAGATACACGTACACGGCTGAGTACAGAAAGTGCAGACAGGCTGACTCTGATCAAATTTAACAAGGACTGTATTTCGCAAGAGTATTTAAGCCCTCCTGATGATAGCATCCTAACCTAAAGTCACCCAAAATGTTATTGTAGGCAACTGGTGATCATGTCCATCCCTTCCCATACAAACCCCTTTTCTTCTTCTTACACATGTTTTAAACTCCTGCTTCTGCAAAATGTACTTAATGGTCAATAAGCTAAAAACAATGTTCCGTTAATTAATACTTCACATTGGGCACTGCAACTACTGTGCTAGTAGTCCTGTTCCTTTTATTAATACTTCACATCGGAGGCACTTGCGATGAGACCCTCCTTCCTTCATCAACCATAATACAGCCCCATGGGCTAATTTTTGGGGACACTATGCCTGCATATTGGGCACTGCAAGAACTATGCTAGTATTCCTAGCTTCATAATTATTTGGCCCTTGAGGTCTGCTTCCTTCATGAAACATGATACAGCCCCTTGGGCTAATTTGTGGAGACACTATGCCTGCACATTGTGGGACAACAATGCCAGTAGTCCAAGATTTATAATTGTAAAGCCCTTGTGATGATGATGATGGGTGGCTTCTTCCTGCGTTAACCATCACACAGCCGTAGGGCAGATCAATCTCTCTACACCACTTACACACTGAGCTGTCAGAAGATCTCCTCCATCATAACTCACTCTTAGGGCCCCTGTTGCCATGAAATTGCTACGAAATGGCGGCATGTAAATAGGGAAATTCCTCCGGTGTCCTGCAGTTGACTCAGATACCTGTTTCTGAGCCGTGCTCAAAAACCCAAGGCAACACAAAGGCACAATTGCCATGGTAGTGACGTGTAAACGGGGCACAAGGATGGAATCTGCGTTGCCTAGTGAATTCCCAGGGGCGTGCCACAGCGTCATGGATACCACGCCCCATCAGCGATCATTGGTGGGGGCTACTGTATTATGATTGGCTGTCCCTTCTCAGGGCGCCATAATTAAAGAGCTATCCATTCACACTCCACAATTGGAATGGCGTCATGTATTAGCCAGCCTTACTGCGCAGGCTGGCCAATCATGATGCTATTGCGTTGTCCAATCAGCGTATTAGCGTCACGGAATACACAACTCTGTCACGCCTATGTACTTGCGGCGCGAAAGATGTACACCCATATTCCTTTGTGGTAGCGGCGTGTGAAGCAGCGAAGGTATTCAACAGGCAGTTATCCGCAGGATCTGTCGGAACTTCCGGGGAACAAAGATACCTTCAGTTGACTACGCAATGGTGGCGTGTATATGCGGCATCGGCGATCGGTATCTACCTTCAAAAACGTGCGCGTGCACGTGCGCTTGACACCTGTTGCTAGGCACAGTGGCGGCGTGTAAAGGTACCCTTATGGCAATCATTTACCCATTTCAACCTTTTCCTCAGCCCCCAGACCACTTTTTTGGGTCAAGCAGACAATTACTCGCATTTCCCATTGACTAACATTGGACTCGCTACTCGCACCGAATACCCGAGTATTACGATCTACTCGGCGCGAGTATAGCGAGTCCGAGTATTTGACTACTCGCTCATCCCTAATATAATGGCCACAGCCTGCATGATATATGTGCCTTATATTCATAGACTGGATTATCCACAATTTTAATGTTAAGAAATAAATGTTTATATTTTATTGTACAAGCTGCTACTCAGTTTTTCTGCTGGACCACCCCACTTTTTGTTCTATATCTGGCAGCTTAACTCACCGAAAAAATGACAAACATCCATTGCACTTAGCAGGAAGCTACTAGCACAGCTGAGAGGCAACTCAGGTGTCTAATATTGGTGCACAATCTCCTGCAACAGCATTGGGTGTGGTTGTGTCACCTGCAACCAGCCATGCTATGAGGCAGGTGATTGGTGGTATTTATAGACACACGGTTACCATAGGGCATCAGTCACACAAGCACATGTGACGCATAGTGTCAGTATACAGCCTATTGATCACGCCCACACTATTAGATCAGGCGGGCTGCCCCGCACCATGTACATGCACCACACAAATGACAGATGCCCCCAGAGGGCTCAGCCGAACACTGCAAGAGACTGGGGAAGGGGGATTGCAATGGTTATGAAAAAGGTTAATATTGAGATACTGGTTGAAGACATCAACCCCACGGCCACAGGAAGTGATAAATGAGGTGAGGAGGACTATGTCTTGGGAAATGATGGAGGCAGAGAGAGACAAGGATAAAGAAACTTATAAGTATTTCCTGAAATGGAGAAAATGTATCATTACGGAACTGCCAGACGAGGACATTAAAGAAGTTGCATATCCTTTCCGTGACTCTAGCTGGTATCACACGGAAAATCATCAAGGGACATTGGGTAAATTACAGCTAGAAAGTTCCACCACTAATGCTATCACGGATGCTGCTCAAACAGGGTACATGAAGGGAAAAAGTCACCTGGTACAGGATTCAGCCAAAATGAGGTGTAGGATAATGGCAACTGATAGAGATCTGTAGACCATACTAAGGATTGTTGTATTGTGTATCATAATACCGTATCCTATCATGCGGGGGTGGGGGGAGGCTGTGTCAGAGGGAGTAAGCAATGTATCAGTGATGAAAAGGAATGAGAGTGTTCCAAAGTGCTGCAGGTAGGGGGACTGGGGGAGGGGTGGCTGGTGGATGGGTATAAGGTTATGGAGGATGCTAGAGTTTGTGTAGGGGAGTGGGTATGGGTTAGAGGTGGCTGGGGAGATGTGGTGAGGGGGACCAGGACTTGGGGATATGTCACCTGTGAGGAGAAGTAGCGAGAGGGTTAGGAGGTGGGAGCAGGAGAGTTTGCTTAGTGGGTGAGCATGTCTGGAGACAAGTGACTATGTGTGAAGGAATAGTTCGAAGGAGGGGGCGAGGTGAATGGGTAGGATGGAGGGAGAGATCACCACTTCCTACTCACCCCGCTTATCCCTCCACCCACTAAGGAAGTAAAGTAGAATGGGTGTAAAGTTGAGGAGAAGAGGAAACATTGTGGGTAGTAGCTTCGGGTGCAGCTCATCGAGGTGAGATACATCAGGGAGTCAGGGGCAGGGAATGGGGCAAGTAGGGGATGTGATGCAGTCAGGGATGAGGTGCAGCCAGGGATGGGATGCAGCTGGGGATGGTGTGTAGCCAGGGATGAGATGCAGCTGGGGATGGTGTGTAGCCAGGGATGAGATGTAGCCAGGGATGACGTCCAAGCAGGGAAGGGATATAGCCAGGGATGAGATGTAGTCGGGGGTTGGGAGCAGTGCAAAGATGAGAGAGGATGATAAGGTACCAGGGTGCTGGCCATAGGGATAAAATGCAGCCAGGGACGAGGAGCAGTCAAGGATGGGATGCAGAACGGGATGAGATGCTGCAAGGGATGAGGTGTAACCGGGGATGGGTTGCAGTCAGGGATGAGGTTCGGCCAGGGATGAGGTGAAGCCAAGGATGAGGTGAAGCCAGGGATGAGGTGAAGCCAGGGATGAGGTGAAGCCAGGGATATGATGCAGCTAGGGATGAGGTGCAGCCAGGGATGAGGTGCTAGTGCATTAGTATATGGTGATATGATGGACATAGTTCCAGTGTATTAGTATGTGGTGGTGAGATCATGGCCATAGTGCCACTGTATTAGCATGTGGTGGTTATATCATGAACATAGCGCCAGTGTATTAGTATGTGGTGGTGATGTGATGGAAATAGTGCCAGTGTATTAGTATGTGGTGGTTATATCATCAACATAGTGCCAGTGTATTATTATGTGGTGGTGATCTCATGGACATACTGCCAGTGTATTAGTATGTGGTGGTGATGGAAAGAGTCCCAGTGTATTATTAGGTGGTGGTGGTATCATAGATATAGTGCCAGTGCATTAGTATGCGGTGGTGATATCATGTCCATAGTGCCAGTGTTTTAGTATGTGGTGATGTGCTGGAAATAGTGCCAGTGTATTATTATGTGGTGGTGGTATGATGGATATAGTGCCAGTGTATTAGTATGTGGTGGTTATATCATGGACATATGTGGCGCCCCGCTAAGCAGGCGTCACAGAGGGGAACTGGACCCATAAAAGAGGTGCAGATACTCCAGCTGTAAGTGGAACCTAGGATGGTGGGTGGAACCCATGCACTAGCACTCCCACACTAGATTACATGGCGGGAGATTACCCTGGAGGGAATAAAACCACCTCTAAGGGGAACAAGGAGGGCTTTTGAGCTTTTGGAGAGGTCTTTGCCTCCGAGTGAGGAGAGGGTCTCTCAGCTGAGGTACTAGGAGAAAAGGCTCCCAGCGCGCAGAAAGTTACCGGGCACCGGAGCCCGCACCTGTGGGATACTATAGGACCACAGAAAATCTGGAGTCCTGGGAAGTCTACAAGTCTCCCCAGGCACCTAAGCAACCAGAAGAGGGAACCAGGCACCGCTTAAGGGCAGTGGTTAGCCACTAGACGGTTACCCAATGGCAGCGAGGGTGAGAGGAAGAGTGGAGGTCTGGCTGATTTCAAGTCACCGGGCTTCATACAACTACTGGGAAGCATGAAGGAACAGATTGGAAATAAGGCACAAACCAATGGTTCCATCATACTACCTGGGGTCCACTTGCAGCCACCCGTTAGCTACCTGTTGTAACATCTGAATGCTGAACTGAAAACTGTAACTAATGCTGCTAAAAGTTTCCAGTAAAGTACCCGGCTATAAGTGAATTCGACTCTGCTGCATTTCCTTCTGCATGAACTTATTTCCTTACAGGAACACTGCCCCCGGAGGTCCCACTCCTACCTGCGGAGGACTTTACCACACTAGCCGCAATACCATCTACCTCCGGCGGACTGTGGCGGGGCGGGTGGCATCTCTCCAGGTACTGCAGGTGGCGTCACGACAAACAACTGTAAATAGTCCCCTGTAAATATAACCTCCCCTTTTTGGAAGATAGGCCCAGGACACGGGGTCAGGCGCGGCCGCCATTCCCCGTGACACTCTTTTGAACTCTTTTGCAGCCTGACACCCAAGTACCCATAGACAAATTTCAAAGAAAGTTCAGCACACCGGGTACATATTTCTTCAAATGGATATTCCTTTATTTAGTGTTCATATATAAAATATTAAAAGCAACATCTTGCGGGGGCAACCCGGTCAGACGCGTTTCGATAGACTTTATCAATGACAACAGGGCCGGCCTCAGGCTAAATTGCGCCCTGTGCAAAATTCCCCTTTGGTGCCCCCAGACCATGTCACATGAGACATGCAGCCAATCAGTGGCAGCTTCACTCTTTCCTCACATAAAACTGACATCCCAAGGAAATCAGGGAACAACAGCAGCTCTCATTTATTCTGAAGCCGCCATCGGCGATCTGAGGCGGGCACGAGAAACGTGACCGTGCATGTCAGATCGCCACATATCGCCAGGCGAGATTGCGGTGTGTGCCGGTACCAGAAGAGATTACGCTTCAAGGAACCATTTAACAATAATGGGTTAATGTGAATATACTACTATGCATGTGTTTATACACACAACACACCTTGCATTAAAATGATGCCCCTCAGCTCCATGAACATAATCATACACCCTTGATGGTAACAATAGCACATATATGTTTATTAAAAAAAATAAACCTTTAGGACCTGTGCCCTTGAATAGGATTAGCAGCATTCTAGCACTGCATATTTTCTGTTGCGTCCAAAATGCTGCATTGTACAGTGCCAGCGCAGTGGACGGATTAATGAATGCCGTTTCCACTGTGCTTCTATTTTACTCAGTGTAAACTGACATGTTGCAGTGGTGGCAGCTTCCTGAGCCGCAACATGCCAATTTATGCTTGCAGAGAAGGTAGTGTTCTGAGCGGGAGCATACAGCAAAAGGATGCTGCACCAAGAACCCTGATCATGACACGGATGCTACGCTCTTCCACTCAGAGGACTAGCATCTCTGCAGGAATAGATTAACATGCTGCAGCTCTGAAAACCATACCACAGGTCAGGATATGCTGCGTAATGAAGAATCACAGTGGAAACGGGATTAATTAATCCATCCACTGTGCTGCTACTGTACAATACAGCATTTTGGATATCCAAAACGCTACTAATCCTAATTGTGGGCATGAACCGTTAGGGCCTGTACCCACAATCAGTGTTAGCAGCGTTTTGGATGTAGCATATTTTTGCTACATCCAAAACACTACGTAATTCATACTTAGGGGTCAGGGTTAGGATTAGGTTTTAAGGTCAGGGGTTATGATTAGGTGTTAGGGTCAGGGGATAGGATTAGGTGTTAGGGTCAGGGATTAGGGTCAGGGGATAGGATTAGGTGTTAGGGTCAGGGATTAGGGTCAGGGGTTATGATTAGGTGTTAGGGTCAAGGATTAGGGTCAGGGGATAGGATTAGGTGTTAGGGTCAGGGGTTAGGGTTAGTTAGGGTTCTGTGGTTAGGATTAGATGTTAGGGTCAGGGATTAGGGTCAGGGGATAGGATTAGGTGTTAGGGTCAGGGATTAGGGTCAGGGGATAGGATTAGGTGTTTGGGTCAGGGATTAGGATTAGAGCCCGGGGTTAGGATTAAGTGTTAGGGTGAGGGATTAGGATTAGGGTCAGGGGATAGGATTATGTGTTAGGCTCAGGGGTAGGATTAGATGTTAGGGATTAGGTGTTAGGGTCAGGGATCAGGATTAGGGTCAGGGGTTAGTTGTTAGGGTCAGTGGTTAGGATTAGATGTTAGGGTCAGTGATTAGGATTAGGGTCAATAGTTAGGATTAGGTGTTAGAAACTACACCTGTTCACTGACTGTGGTCACAGAGAGAGAGGGCCCAATCATCTCACTGGTATCGAGGTCTTGCCGTGTGTGACAGAAAATAGTCACTTCAGTGACTCCTTACAGCTGCAATACAAGGCAGGAACCAGGGTGATTAGACCACTGTACAATGATTGGAGCAGGGGCAGCAGGTGTAACTTAACTTGCTCTCTCTGCTCCAATCAAACTGCTTGTGTTGCCATGGCGCCGGCAACAGGAGGAGGGCGGGACAGGCACTTCAGGGAGGGCGGGAAAAGCAACAAGGAGGACGGGACAGGTAACTCAAACGTGCGGACGGCGGGGGGGCGGGACGGGCACTTACAGGAGGGCAGGGGCACTGCAGGAAATAATAGTATTAACCCTTTAATCGGCGGAGCCGCAGAGAGACCATAAATATCCGTCTCTCTGGCGCCCCCTTTGAAGCATGGCAGGCGGCGCCCTGTGCGACCGCACAACTTGCACAGCGGTAGGGCCGGCCCTGAATGACAATAACTTCAAGAGATATAGACAATATATTAAACAATTAAGAAACAAATGAGCACACATCTGAAACCTCAAATCCTGCAAGGTAATTTAGGGCATGGTGTTCCCATTATAAATTGTAACCTGCAATCCAAAGAAAGGCTAGAGAGAAATGCCAAAGGAAAACTCCTTGAAGGAGAACTCCCAAAGGAAAACTCCTAATAAGAAGATTCCTCAAAGGGAGAAAATTCCCAAAAGGAAGGAAAAGCTACTAAAATTTGTTCAAAATATTCAAGATATGAGACATGCACACCATCCTCCTTATACTAATTCAATAACAATAAAGTGGATGATTATAAGGACAAAAAAAAAATATTATTATTTTTTTTTTTGCCTTTATATTTTAACAATAAATTGTTGTTATGGTGTGCAGTCCACATAGAACATTTACAATTAAGCAATACACAATGCGTATAATTCATAGTGAGGATCGAAGAAGATATAGCATTATTCATTATTTCTTTGCATACATAAAACGTATACACGTTAGAGAGAAAAACCCGGAGGAAACAATAAAGAGGAATCAATAAAAATACATAAGATCACTCTTATAGTTTAAACCGGCTGAAAATCCCGTTCCTAGGCGTAGGATCCATAGACTTTCTGTATTCCGAAGTTTGCGATCCCAGTCTCCCCACGGGTGGGCTTATGGACATGTTAAATTCCTCTAACCACTAGACTATCTGTCCGGCCATTATGCTTCTCCAAAAAATGTCTGGACAAACCTGAGGGAGACCTTCGGCTGCTGGCTGTAGAAGGATCAGCAGCCGTAACATGCTCCGATATCCATTTTTTTAGAGGACGGCTAGTACATCCCACGTAGTCCAGACTGCACACCGTGCAAGATGCCAAATAGACTACATGGTCAGTGCAACAATTGATGTAAGTTCTAATCTTGTGCGTCTCACTTGTGTGTCTGTTTATGAAGGAATCACTTTTTTTCATGTATTTGCATAAACCACATTTATTTTGTCCACATTTATAATTCCCAGAATAGCGTAACCAGGAGGGAGCGGGCTTGGCGGTATTCTCACGGAAGGTGCTTGGGGAGATATAACTTGCTACATCTCTACCCTTTCTTGGTATACATCTAAAACCTTGTTCCAATACTTTATTTAAATTAGCATCTTGATACAGCATTGGAATATATCTATGCAAAATAGAAGCTATATCCCTAAAATCCGTACTATAGGGGGTTGTAAAAGTTACTAACTGACATGTTTGGGACGATTTTTGGACCCGATTTCTTTGAGAAGTATAAGACAATAGATCATCCCTGTTCTTATTATCGGCTATAGTTTTGCCCCGATGAATCATCCACTTACTATATCCCCTATTCCTCAACCTCTGTTCTATCATTGTACATTGTTTATTATAATCCATAGGATTGGAGCAAGTTCTCCTAGCCCTAGTGAATTCTCCTGTTGGTAAGCTCCTAATAGTATGTGCTGGATGGCAACTATCAGCGTACAAGAGTGAGTTTCCCGATACGGGTTTCCTATAGAGGTCAGAAGTGATAGAATTGGTGAGGGGGTCACCTGTAAGTGTGATATCCAAGTAATTAGCCTTGGAACCATGATCCTCAAAAGTGAAACCAAGGTTCAAATTGTTGTCATTGCAAAAGGTAACAAAAGCGAGCACTTCGGGATCAGGAGACATATTGGAGGACCCCATCCAAATTAAGATGAGGTCATCCAAGTATCTCCCATACCATCGGAGGCTTTGTGAGTATGGATTGACAGGAGTAAACAAAAAAATCTCCTCCCATGCAGACATGTAAAGGTTTGCCAGCGACGGAGAGAATTTAGCGGCCATCGGGCAGCCACATGTCTGCAAGAAAACAGTGCTTTCAAATTTAAAAAAATTGTTTTTTAATAGAAAATTTACTGACATCAAGATGAACCTGGTAAGATCATTAGAATAATGGGATTTACTCAAAATAGATGACAAATGTTCCATAGCAAGACAGTGTGGTATACAGGAATAAAGTGAAGAAACATCCATCGTAACCCATTTATATCCATGGTTCCATTTCACATTATTTAGAGTGTATAATAAATGTTTTGTATCCCGAATGTAACCCGGTAACTTAATGACCAATGGTTGTAGTTTTTGGTCCACCCACTCAGACAGTCTCTCATTCAAAGAGCCAATACCCGAGACAAATGTGGCACCCCATGGGTTAATGTGCCACAATAACATCACATGGGTTCTCTCCCCCACTACACACTGACAAACACTACCACCTCTGGGCAATAGGGGGAGCACCACCTGCTCCCTTATATACTCTTGCCCATGAGGGAGAGCTCAGACCGTTCAGCACGGTGCAGTGCTGTGAAGAGGAGCTTATTGAGAGCAGAGTTAGCTCAGTGCAGACCTAGCAAGGGTCAGAGGAAAAGGAGAACGAAAGACAGAGAAACACATCTGGGAGCTGGAGTGACACCATCACTTGCCCAGAAGTATGCACAGAGACGGACACCGGATCCGGTACTGTGTCTGGCACCCACAGCACAGTGAATCCAGGAACAGTGGGATCTCTAGATGCCCCCTAGTTCCAGAGTGAAGCAACACGGAGGGGTCAGCACAGCATAGAGGACCCAAGTTGCCTAGCCAAGTGGTACCAGCAGAATACAGAGAGACGTGAGGAATCCCAGCAGCTTAGCTAGAAGCAGCAGCTCAGGACACACACACAGTGCAGCACAAGGAAGCCAACGACCCGGACAGGGTGTGGGGAGAGAGCTCAGCCCATTACAGACTCCGTGGACTATAATCTGCAATAATATCAGCAGTAAAGCCTTGGAAAACAGCTTTGGAGTCTGTGTATTGATTGCGACCTTTGCTCCAGATTCAGCACAGAGACAATTCCTCCCTACAGATCCAGCCTGTCAGCTCTGCAGCATCAGGAGAAGAAGAGAATTGCAGTGTCTACCAAACGTGAGTGTGTGTCCTCCAACTCTTCTCCACCATCTATAACCCCAATAGACTTTAAACCCTTACTGCCCCGGGGGATACAGTTCCCCCCACTGGAACTATACCATCCCCGCTGCCATTCCATCACCCCCGGAGGTTCTGCAGCAGCGGCGGCCCCCATTACTGGCCGCACCAAGTGGGTGGCGTCACCCGTGACAATCCCCTTGTAAATAATACCCCCCTTTTATTGTGAGGGCCCAGGGACACGGTCCGGACCAAGCCACCCGTGATATCCCCAGTACCGTCCGGTCCGGCACCGAGTACCCCAGTCCCGCCTGGGGCTCCACACAATCGGTCTGAGTGGGGGAGGGAAAACATTTTTATGTGTATTTGGTAAAGCATGAAAAATGGGACAAATCGGGTGTTCCACTAAAATGTGATCACGCTGTTTTTCAGAGATCACATCCAGTGAGACACCCTCCATCAATAAAGTTTCCAATTCTTTCTTCACTTTGATAGTGGGGTCAGAGGTGAGCACAGAATATGTGCTAATATCATACAGGGTTTTCAGGACTTCCCTGCGATTTTTTTTTTTGTTCACTCCTGTCAATCCATACTCACAAAGCCTCCGATGGTATGGGAGATACTTGGATGACCTCATCTTAATTTGGATGGGGTCCTCCAATATGTCTCCTGATCCCGAAGTGCTCGCTTTTGTTACCTTTTGCAATGACAACAATTTGAACCTTGGTTTCACTTTTGAGGATCATGGTTCCAAGGCTAATTACTTGGATATCACACTTACAGGTGACCCCCTCACCAATTCTATCACTTCTGACCTCTATAGGAAACCCGTATCAGGAAACTCACTCTTGTACGCTGATAGTTGCCATCCAGCACATACTATTAGGAGCTTACCAACAGGAGAATTCACTAGGGCTAGGAGAACTTGCTCCAATCCTATGGATTATAATAAACAATGTACAATGATAGAACAGAGGTCTAGGGGATAAAGTAAGTGGATGATTCATCGGGGCAAAACTATAGCGATAAGAAGAACAGGGATGATCTATTGTCTTATACTTCTCAAAGAAATCGGGTCCAAAAATCGTCCCAAACATGTCAGTTGGTAACTTTCACAACCCCCTATAGTACGGATTTTAGGGATATAGCTTCTATTTTGCATAGATATATTCCAATGCTGTATCAAGATGCTAATTTAAATAAAGTATTGGAACAAGGTTTTAGATGTATACCAAGAAAGGGTAGAGATGTAGCAAGTTATATCTCCCAAGCACCTTCCGTGAGAATACCGCCAAGCCCGCTCCCTCCTGGTTACGCTATTCTGGGAATTATAAATGTGGACAAAATAAATGTGGTTTTCTCCTTCGCCTCATTGGGGGACACAGACCGTGGGTGTTATGCTGCTGTCCACTAGGAGGCGACACTAGGCAGAATCTGAAAAAGATTAACATTGGCTCCTCCTCTGCAGCATACACCCCTGGACAGGCACTGTCCTGACCAGTTTTTGCTTAGTGTCTAGGAGGCACACACAGATTTTTTAGTGCTCCTAAAAAATGTTTTCTTTTTGAAGATTTTTTATTCAAGAAGAAGGAAAGTGGGTCTCTGCTGAGACTCCCGGCATGGTCCCTCCTCGGCCCCCCACTGTTGGAGGCGCCTGGTTGAGGTTGAGACGACGATCCTCCCTCCCCATTTCCCTAACGTTGGGGTTCATGGGTTGAGAGTGAGGCGAAGGACAAGGCACCTGACGGTGGAGCAGCATCCCTCCCTAAATGCCCCTTTGGGGTCCATTTAGGTCGAGACACCCCAGGTAGAGCCTCTGGTGCAGCAGCTTAGATCTGCTACAAGCACCCTGGAGTCATCAGCCCTGCTGACAAACTCCTTTTCACCTTCGGCTGCGGCGTGCCTGCCGCAGCAATCCAGGGTACACAGCTTGCTGTGTACTCCTGAGGGGTCGGGGGACCAGCACTGGGGGCAGCCAGCACTGGCAGGGACACAGCTTGCCTGTGTCCCTGCAGCAGCCAGCACTAAGGGCTGCATTTATTGGTGGAGCAGAGGATCCAGCACTCTGGGTCCTCTGCAGGGGCCCACATTAACCCACCGCTGCCTGCCCCGGGGGCCCGGTGGGGTCCAGACCAGTTCCGGACCTCCCCCCGGACCTCTGCGCCGCTTTGGAGTCTTTTCCGGCCGCACAGAGCTAATTTAGGCCGCGGCTTCGGCCTACGCCGAGGCCACCGCCTTCGGCACGCCCCCCGGCCCGCCCCCCGGATGACGAGGATGACGCGGCCAGCGTCATAGCAGGGGGCGGACCGCGTCTCCAGAGCTCGCCCTCTCTGCAGAATCGCGCGGTTTTTGCAGCGCTCCACCCCCCTTCTTCCTCCTCTCTCCACATCCCGGAAGCCATTACATGCCTCGTGGTGGAGGCAGAGCGGCACCAGCAGCAGTACAGCAGCTGCACAGTCTCCGGGGGGCACAGACAGAAACACTGGACGCTGGACACTGGTCGCTGGTGGCACACAGGTTGTGGTAAGTTGCCAGCAGAGGTCTTCTATCTCCTCTGCTGGAACTTTTCTCTCCAGGGCACCCCTGCACAGCACTATTCTCTCCAGAGCACCCCTGCACAGGCTTCTGTATATACCACTATGCCGGGCTCAAGGAACAAGAGGACTAGGGCCCACACAGCCTACTATTCCTTATGCACAGCATGTCAGAAGCCTCTACCCAGTAGACATACGTCCCCGCACTGCCGGGACTGCGCCCAGACTACGGTGCCGGTGTCCCCAGCCGTTACGGATGCGTCCTCTGCCATGCCGGAATGGGCCACTTTTTTGTCCCAATCCATCTAACAATCCATGGCACAATCCATGGACAGGCTGTCCTCTACATTGCTTTCAGCTATGCAGAGTCACACTTCATCCCAGACCGCTGCTCAACAAAGCGGACACTCGGAACGCGGCCTCACTGAACTAATGTCCACCTCTAGGGCAGGACGGAAACGACCACATAGGTCAGGCTCTCCAGGGCCTACTCATACTTCACGGTCTCCAGGGCCTACTCATACTTCACGGTCATCTCCAAGGGAGAGTCGCCGTGCCCCCAGGTCGCCAGAACCGTCCCCTGATAGGGAGGGTCACAGAAGGTCCAGGTCACCCCCTCCTAGAGAAGACCGCAGCGATACGCAGGAGTCCGAAGGACTCTGTGACTCCAGCTCAGATCTGGATCCAGATGGGTCTCTAGACCTAACCCAGCTAGACACTGATGTATTGGTTGAGGACGTAATCACCTCCATCAACCAGGTGCTGAAGATATCTGAACCTCCTCCAGATGCCCCAGAGCACGAGATCGCTTTCCAGAGGACTAAGAGGCCCCCTAAATATTTCTCCGATCACCCCGAGTTCAGGGCGATTCTCAAAAACCATCGCTCACACCCGGAGAAGAGATTCGGCAACCGTAAGGCACTGGAGAGGCGTTACCCCTTCTTGCAAGAGGTAACACAGACCTGGGTAGATACGCCTGTAGTAGACCCTCCGGTATCCAGACTCGCAACACAGACGCTTCTTTCCCTGCCAGATAGCTCCTCCATAAAGGATGCGACGGACCGTCAGGTGGAACACATGGCCCGATCAATTTTCGAGGCCACAGGGTCCTCCCTGGCCCCGACATTCGCTATTGTGTGGGCAGCAAAGGCTATCATGGCCTGGACAACCAACTTACATGCCGGTCTCCGTTCAGTTAACTCCGAGCTCGCTGACCAGGCGGTTCAAGCGTCAGTCGTGGCTGACTATATTTTACACGCAGCCATCGATTCCGCAAATTGTGCGGCAGTGGCTGCGTCAAACGCCATCATCATCAGGCGTGCGCTCTGGCTGCGGGAATGGAAGGCGGATGCAGTCTCAAAGAAGTCGCTTACCCACCTTCCATTTCTCAGCGGACGTCTCTTTGGTGAAGAGCTTGATAAATTAATATCCAATGCCACAGGAGGGAAGCGTACTTCCCTACCTCAACAAAAACCGAAACGCACCTATAACCGCCGTAACCAGGCACGATTCCGTTCCTTTCGGAATTCGTCTGGCTGGTCCGTTTCCCGCCCAGCGCAGACCCGTAGTCGTTCGCCACGCAGGGAAGGTTCGAGGACTTCGCAAAGGGCGAACAAAACCTGGCAGTCTAGATCTGGCCAAAGCAAGTCCAAAGGACCCAAATCCCACAAATTCTCATCTTCATGACTCCTTATTTCCGGACGACGCCCCGCCAGTGGGCGGACGACTTTCCCACTTTCATCAAGTTTGGCTACCTATTATAAAGGACAGGTGGATCAGGGAACTGGTGTCGTCAGGTTACAAGATAGAGTTCATTTCCATCCCACCAAATCGATTTTTTCTTTCCGTACCTCCAAGGCTACCGTCCAAGGCTCGCGCCTTCTCTCAAGGCGGTCAGGTCACTTATCCAAGCCGGAGTGATTGTTCCGGTCCACGGACCGAACGCTTTCAGGGGTTCTACTCCAACCTGTTCGTGGTTCCCAAAAAAGGGGGCAGTGTAAGACCTATTCTAGATCTCAAACAGCTAAACAAGTACGTGAGGGTACGACAATTTCGCATGGAGTCTCTCCGATCCATCATATCATCCATGGAAGAAGGAGAATTTCTCGCCTCCATAGATATTCAGGATGCTTACCTGCATATTCCTATCGCCCCTGCTCACCAAAGGTTCCTCAGATTCGCAATTGGTCAGGCCCATTATCAGTTTGTGGCTCTCCCATTTGGACTCGCCATGGCTCCCAGAGTATTTACCAAAGTCATGGCGGCTGCCATGACTATATTACACTCCAGAGGCGTAGTCGTCATCCCATACTTAGACAATCTACTTATCAAGGCTCCCACCTTCAAGGACTGCGAACTCAGTGTCACCATCACGGTAGACACACTAAGTCGCCTGGGCTGGTTGGTCAACCTAAAAAAGTCGTCCCCAATCCCAAGTCAGTCCCTCATTTTTCTGGGCATGGAATTCCACACTTCCAGGGGTCTAGTGCTCCTTCCCAAGGAGAAGACACATGCTATCCAGAAGGGAGTTCGCGCCCTTCTTCACCCAGCACCTCGATCCCTTCGTTTTGCCATGCGAGTTCTGGGCAGGATGGTTGCCGTGATAGAAGCAGTCCCCTTCGCCCAGCTTCACCTCCGGCCTCTCCAATTGGCCATACTCAAGTCCTGGGACAAGAGTCCTTTTTCTCTGGACAGGATGTTCCGCATATCCTCGACAGTCAAGCAATCCCTACACTGGTGGCTCCGTCCAGTATCTCTCTCCAAGGGGAGATCGTTTATCCCAGGTCACTGGAAGATTCTGACAACCGATGCCAGCCTCACAGGATGGTGCGCGGTGTACCGACACCACAGAGCGCAGGGGAAGTGGTCTCCATTGGAAGCCACCATGCCCATCAACGTCCTGGAGATTCGAGCCATCTTCCTGGCACTGCGGGCTTTCCAACGTCTCCTAGTGAACTCTCACGTCAGGATACAATCCGACAATGCCACGGTCGTGGCTTATGTCAATCACCAGGGCGGAACCCGCAGTGTCCAAGCGATGCGAGAGGTATCGCACATCCTGCAATGGGCGGAATCCACGGGATCGACCCTGTCCGCCATACACATACCAGGAGTAGACAACTGGGAAGCAGACTTTCTCAGTCGCCAAGGCATAGACTCAGGAGAGTGGTCCCTGCATCCCGAGGTCTTTCGGCAAATTTGTCATCGCTGGGGGACTCCGGACGTGGATCTGATGGCATCACATCTCAATGCCAAGGTTCCCAACTTCATGGCCAGATCACACGACCCCCGGTCTCTCGGAGCGGATGCCCTAGTTCAGGACTGGACTCAATTTCAACTCCTGTACATCTTCCCACCTCTGCCTCTAATCCCCAGAGTAGTGCAAAAAATCAAACAGGAAGGGATTCCGGTCATCCTTATCGCCCCAGACTGGCCCAGACGCGCGTAGTTTGCCGACATCGTCCAACTCACGGCAGACGCCCACTGGCGCCTCCCAGATCGGCCAGACCTCCTATCTCAGGGTCCGTTCTGCCACCAGAATTCACAGGCCCTGAATTTGACGGCGTTGCCCTTGAAACCTGGATTCTAACTCAAGCAGGGCTCTCACAAGATGTCATTCGCACTATGATCAGTGCAAGGAAACCTGCCTCTGCCAGAATTTACTACCGCACCTGGAAAGTCTTTTTTGCCTGGTGTGCATCTCGTGATCAGAATCCGTTCCCCTACTCGCTGCCTAGAATTCTTGGCTTCCTACAATCAGGTCTGGAGGCCAGACTGTCCCTGGGCTCTCTTAAGAGCCAGGTCTCGGCCCTCTCCGTTCTTTTCCAGCGGAGACTTGCCCTAAAACCTCAAATCAAAACTTTTCTTCAAGGGGTTTCCCGTTTGGTTCCCCCCTACAGACGACCGCTGGAAGCGTGGGATCTAAACTTGGTGCTGACGGCGTTGCAAGAACCGCCTTTTGAGCCTCTCAAAGAGATCCCTCTCCGCCTTCTATCCCAGAAGGTGGTGTTTCTAGTGGCTATCACCTCCCTTCGGAGGGTGTCCGAGTTCTCAGCGCTCTCATGCAGGCCTCCATTCCTAGCCTTTCACCAGGATAAGGTAGTTCTCCGTACGGTTCCTTCTTTTCTTCCGAAGGTGGTTTCCTCATTCCACATCAATGAGGAACTATCTTTACCGTCCCTTTGACCTGCTCCGGTTCATAGGTTTGAGAAGGCTCTGCATACGCTGGACCTTGTAAGGGCTTTGCGTATTTATGTCTCTAGAACAGCCCCCTTTCGGAAGTCGGACTCTCTTTTCCTTCTTCCTGAAGGCAGCCGCAAGGGCTTTTCAGCTTCAAAGGCCACGCTTGCCAGATGGATCAGAGCCACAATTCAGGATACCTACAGGCTCAAAAACTCACCTCTTCCGGCCGGTATCAAAGCGCATTCTACCCGTGCGGTGGGGGCATCCTGGGCTATTCGGCATCAGGCTTCTGCCCAACAAGTGTGTAAAGCAGCCACCTGGACTAGCTTGCACACATTCACCAAACATTACATGGTCCATACCCAGTCTTCAGCGGATGCGAGCCTGGGTAGACGCGTCCTGCAGGCGGCAGTTGCCCACCTGTAGGATACTGTCTTTATATAACACTCGTTCCATTGCTTTTCCCACCCAGGGACTGCTTTGGGACGTCCCACGGTCTGTGTCCCCAATGAGGCGAAGGAGAAAAGGAGATTTTTGTGTACTCACCATAAAATCCTTTTCTCTTAGCCTCTAATTGGGGGACACAGCTCCCTCCCTGTTGGCCGTTGCGGCCCGTTTTGAGTTCTCTTGTTGTTTGAACTCATGCATAGTTGCCTTCTTACAGGCATGGTTTTTTGGATATTATCACTGTTACGTAAATCCTCCTACTGCTCTAGCACAAAACTGGTCAGGACAGTGCCTGTCCAGGGGGAGCCAATGTTAATCTTTTTCAGATTCTGCCTAGTGTCGCCTCCTAGTGGACAGCAGCATAACACCCACGGTCTGTGTCCCCAATTAGAGGCTAAGAGAAAAGGATTTTACGGTGAGTACACAAAAATCTCCTTTATGCAAATACATGAAAAAAAGTGATTCCTTCATAAACAGACACACAAGTGAGACGCACAAGATTAGAACTTACATCAATTGTTGCACTGACCATGTAGTCTATTTGGCATCTTGCACGGTGTGCAGTGTGGACTACGTGGGATGTACTAGCTGTCCTCTAAAAAAATGGATATCGGAGCATGCTACGGCTGCTGATCCTTCTACAGCCAGCAGCCGAAGGTCTCCCTCAGGCTTGTCCAGACATTTTTTGGAGAAGCATAATGGCCGGACAGATAGTCTAGTGGTTAGAGGAATTGAACATGTCCATAAGCCCACCCGTGGGGGAGACTGGGATCGCAGACTTCGGAATACAGAAAGTCTATGGATCCTACGCCTAGGAACGAGATTTCCAGCCGGTTTAAACTATAAGAGTGATCTTCTTCGATCCTCACTATGAATTATACGCATTGTGTATTGCTTAATTGTAAATGTTCTATGTGGACTGCACACCACAACAACAATTTATTGTTAAAATATAAAGGCAAAAAAAAAAAATAATATTTTTTTTTGGCCTTATAATCATCCACTTTATTGTTATTGAATTAGTATAAGGAGGATGGTGTGCATGTCTCATATCTTGAATATTTTGAAGAAAGTTTAGTAGCTTTTCCTTCCTTTTGGGAATTTTCTCCCTTTGAGGAATCTTCTTATTAGGAGTTTTCCTTTGGGAGCTCTCCTTCTAGGAGTTTTCCTTTGGCATTTCTCTCTAGCCTTTCTTTAGATTACAGGTTACAATTTATAATGGGAACACTATGCCCTAAATTACCTTGCAGGATTTGAGGTTTCACATGTGTGCTCATTTGTTTCTTAATTGTTTATGTATATATTGTCTATATGTCTTGAAGTCATTGTCATTGATAAAGTCTATCGAAACGCGTCTGACCGGGTTGCCCCCGCAAGATGTTGCTTTTAATATTTTATATATGAGCACTAAATAAAGGAATATCCATTTGAAGAAATATGGACCCGGTGTGCTGAACTTTCTTTGAAATTTGTCTATGGACCTGGTGGATACCAGCCACTCTGCACACCTCTGGATCGGATCATTGGAGGCGAGGGCGAGCTCCTGTTTGCATTCATTTACTCACCCAAGTACCCCACAGCCTGGGCGCAACATATCTTTTTCTGGCGATCACGAACAGGATATCGTGCCCGGTACCACTGTGCGCCTTGAACTTGGACTTGAAATAAACTTTTTCCGCCATTGCTTGGCATCAAAAATGGGTTCCTGACATTATTGCAGGAGGACCCAAGATGGCGCCGTGGCCAGTGGCGGATTATAATGAGGTAAATATGGGCTTTTGCCCAGGACCCAATGGTGTGGGGGGCCCACAGCCCAGGGAATAAATTGCCCCATTATAATCCGCCACGGCGCCACCACACAGCACTCTGTACGCAGGGCCGCAGCATCCATGAGGTGACAAGCCCTGCTAGTTGACAGGGGCGGCATCCGCAGGGGCGCCTGTTGTGGCGTGGCCCCCTGCTGATGCCGCTCTCTCTCCTATAGTCCCGGCCGCTGCGTTACACCTCCCCCCCCCACAGTGTGAGCCCACCTGTAGAGCCGCACAGGAGGACCTGTGCTTACAGAACCTGTGATGATGTCAATGGAGGGGAGGAGTCAGGGATAGTAACATACATAGTTTTTACATGGCAACATAGTTTTTAAAGTTGAAGGAAGGCTTTAAGTCCATCTAGTTCAACCCATAGTACAACATGTTGATCCAGAGGAAGGCAAAAAAAAAAAAAAAACATGTGGCAACACTAAGCTCAACATTGGGGAATAAAAAAAAAATTCCTTCCTGACTCCAGATATGGCAATCAGACTAGTTCCCTGGATCAACGCCCTATCAAAGAGTCTAGTATATATAACTGGTAATATTATAGTTGTCAAGAAAGGCATCCAGGCCCTTCTTAAATGTTAGTAGTGAGTCACTCATTACAACATCATGTGGCATAGAGTTCCATAGTCTCGCTGCTCTTAAAGAATCCGCATCTGTGATTATGATTAAACCTTCTTTTCTCCAGACGTAGAGGATGCCCCCTTGTCTCCTTCTCAGGCCTAAGAGTAAAAAGATCATTAAAAAGGTCTCTGTACTGTCCCCTCATATATTTATACTTTATTATAAGATTACCCCTAAGCCTTCGTTTTTCCAAGTGTGAGGTGTAGCGGTGTTGGGGAGGCAGGGAACCAGGCACGGACAGTTCTCAACTCACGGTTTATTGATCTCCGTCCGGTTACAGTCACCAAAACACAGATCCGGAGCGCAGCCGGCACACTTCACACCGCTTGGTGTATCTCCCGACCGCTGACAGGCTCTATCAGCCCCACCAGAGATAATCCCTTCCCAGGACCACTTCAACTTTCCTTCAGAGCTCCTCAATCAGGCTCTGCACTGGAGAGAAATCTCACTCCAGACTCAAGGAACCACACCCAGGGTTCCTATGTCCTCTTAACCCCTTCTGCTCTGAGAAGAGGAATCCCATCTAATACCTGGGATGGAGTACGTCCTGCGGCACTGGAGCACGCATCCAGGGAGGCACATATCGGTCGCAGCATACCGACCCGGCCGGTGCCTCACATATCCCCCCCCTATGTTCAAGCGTATGGGTTTGAACACCAGGCCATAACCCTGGGCCCTGTGAGGGGACCACGTCATGGCGCGGAGCACCGGCGGAGCCAAGCAGGGGCACCCGGGGGTACCAGCGGTGCCTGACCCCACGAGCAACAAACCCGTTCGGGCCCTCGGCACCCACCAACCCCGGACGGTTACCAACGACAGAGCCCTGGGGCCCTACGAGGAAAACGGGGTCGGCGCGCGGCACTGCTGCAACCGTTCCGGACGGGGAGTCGGCGCGGCTGGCGCACGGGGCTCTGCACCCAGGGGTTAGTCACATCAAGTCCTCTGGGTATCCCGGGGGCGGGATCCTCGGGCTCCGGGCCCTGTCTATCCTTCATCCGAAGGGCCATATACCCGTTCCACAATACCCGGAACAAGGGCATATCCCTCCCCAGCACAACATCATAAGGGAGATCCTTTACCACCCCAACCACATGTTGAACCCGCCTGGCTGGGGTAGCAAACGTGACACGCTTCATTGGATACCTGCGATGATCCCCATGGACACTCATCACCCTGACCGTACGGCCGGTGGATTTGGTCCTGGAGACCAAGGAGGCACACACGAGGGTCACGTTGCTCCCCGAGTCCAGTAGGGCCGTCACCTCATGACCGTTAAACCGTACGCGGCACAGTACATCCTCAGTATCCCGGGGGGCCGAGCCCCGTTTTCCGACGAGGTGGGCGAACATGGACCGCCTCCGGGAATAGTCACAGTCCATTGGTTCCCCGTTGGGGGACACTGCGCCATCATATGTCCAACCTCCCGACATCTTCTACATCGGGGTGGTTCCCCGCTATACCAGGGGCCAAACCGCGGCTGTCCGGATCGCCGCTTTGCTGCATGGGGAGTCCCGTTTTCAGCCTGAGCCGGGCGCTCGCCGCCCGGGGGCCGGGTTGGGGGTCCCTACTGTCTGGTATGGTGGGCGCGGCCTTGCGGGTAGCCCGCATTGTCCCAGTGTCCCGGATCAGTTCCTGTGTGGCCACATGGCGCTCCACCACATTCACCAACTGGTCTAGGGAACCGGGGTCACTGTGTCCCACCCATTTTTGTATGGGGACGGGCAGCGTACGCACGAAGCGATCCACCACTACCCGCTCTACCATCTGAGCCGGACTCAGGGCTTCAGGCTGCAGCCATTTTTTAACCAGATGCAACAAATCATAGGCCTGTGAGCGCACGGGTTTGCCTTCCTCGTAGGCCCATTGGCTCACCCGTTGGGCCCTCACATATGTATTGACCCCGGTACGGGCCAATATCTCCCCCTTCAGGGCTCCATAGTCCAGGGCATCCTCAGTACACAGGTCTATGTATGCCTTTTGGGGATCACCAGTCAAATAGGGCGCCAGCACCTCGGCCCACTGGGCAACCGGCAGTCTCTCCCGTTCAGCCACCCGCTCAAACACGGCCAGGAATGCCTCCACATCATCCCCCGGGGTCATCTTTTGCAGCGCTTGTCTTACCGCTTTCCGGACGCTGCAGTCGTCACCTGGTCCTTGAGGCGGATCCCCCGGTATGGTCCGCACAGCCTCGATCAACAGGGCCATCTGCTCCTGGTGCCTCCTCTCCTGCTGCTGCTGAGCTTCCTGTTGCTGCTGCTGGGCCAGCACCAGGTGCTTGAGCACCTCCTCCATGCTGGCTGCTGGTTTGTGTTGTAATGTAGCCGGCCGAATCCAGGACATGCGATGCCGGGCACCACGCAAGAGACTGGCCGCAATGATGACTGCTGCTCCTCTTACTTAGCTGCCGCTCATTAGCCTCATGAAAAGTCACTTCCCCACCGGAACAGAGGGCAACGATAGTGCCGGCTACACCTCACCGGGCCAGCAATGCCCGCATTCTCCACCACATGTGAGGTGTAGCGGTGTTGGGGAGGCAGGGAACCAGGCACGGACAGTTCTCAACTCACGGTTTATTGATCTCCGTCCGGTTACAGTCACCAAAACACAGATCTGGAGCGCAGCCGGCACACTTCACACCGCTTGGTGTATCTCCCGACCGCTGACAGGCTCTATCAGCCCCACCAGAGATAATCCCTTCCCAGGACCACTTCAACTTTCCTTCAGAGCTCCTCAATCAGGCTCTGCACTGGAGAGAAATCTCACTCCAGACTCAAGGAACCACACCCAGGGTTCCTATGTCCTCTTAACCCCTTCTGCTCTGAGAAGAGGAATCCCATCTAATACCTGGGATGGAGTACGTCCTTCGGCACTGGAGCACGCATCCAGGGAGGCACATATCGGTCACAGCATACCGACCCGGCCGGTGCCTCACACAAGCTAAATAACTCCAAGTTTAATAACCTGTCTTGGTATTGCAGACCCCTCAGTCCTCTAATAACCTTGGTCGCTCTTCTCTGAACCCGCTCTAGTTCAGCTATGTCTTTCTTATACACCGGAGACCAGAATTGTACACAGTATTCTAAGTGTGGTCGCACTAGTGACTTGTATAGAGGTAAAATGATGTTCTCCTCATGAGCATCTATGCCTCTTTTAATGCATCCCATTATTTTATTTGCCTTTGCAGCAGCTGCCTGACACTGGCCACTAAATGTGAGTTTGTCATCTACCCATACACCCAGGTCTTTTTCAGTGACAGTTTTGCCCAGTGTTTTACAATTAAGCACATAATTATACCTTTTTTTTTCCTCTGCCCAAGTGCATGACTTTACATTTATCCCCATTAAAGCTCATTTGCCATTTATCAGCCCAAGCCTCTAGTTTACATAAATCCTCCTGTAATATAAAATTGTCCTCCTCTGTATTGATTACCCTGCAGAGTTTAGTGTCATCTGCAAATATTGAGATTCTACTCTGTATGCCCCCTACAAGGTCATTAATAAATATATTAAAAAGAAGTGGGCCCAACACTGACCTCTGTGGTACCCCACTGTTAACTGTGACCCATTCTGAGTGTGTTCCATTAATGACCACCCTTTGTTTCCTATCACTAAGCCAGCTCTTAACCCACTTACACAATTTTCCCCTATCCCCATTACTCTCATTTTATGTATCAATCTTTTGTGTGGCACCGTATCAAAAGCTTTTGAAAAGTCCATATACACCACATCCACTGAAGAGGTAAGTTCTGGACTGGACCAAAGAAATGCATAGAAGCTTATCAGACAAGTTTGACAGGAATGGTCCATCGTAAAACCATGTTGACATTGGGTCATGAGTTTATTTTTCTTCAGATACTCCAGTATAGCATCTCTTAGAAAACCCTCTAGGATTTTACCCACAGTAGAGGTTAAGCTTACTGGCCTATAATTTCCAAGTTCAGTTTTTATCCCCTTTTTGAATATTGGCACCACATTTGCTATACGCCAGTCCTGTGGTACAGACCCTGTTATTATGGAATCTTTAAATATTAAAAATAATGGTCTATCTATGACAGTACTTAATTCCTGCAGCACTCTAGGGTGTATCCCATCCGGGCCCGGGGATTTGTCAATTTTAGTGATTTTTAGACGATGCCGTACTTCCTGCTGGGTGAAGCAGGTGACATTTAATTGAGAGTTTTTGTTATCACTGATCATATTGTCTGTCATGGGATTTTCTTGTGTAAATACTGTTGAAAAAAAGTCATTTAGCATATTGGCTTTTTCCTCATCCACCATTTCACCCAGACTATTTTTAAAGGGGCCAACACCATCATTTTTTAGTTTCTTACTATTTATGTAGTTAAAAAATATTTTGGGATTATTTTATCTTTCTCTGGCAATGAGTCTCTGTCTCAATCTTTGCTTCCTTGATTTGCTTTTTACAGATGTTATTTAATTTTCTGTATTTATTTAATGCTTCATCACTACCTACTTGCTTTAATTCCCTAAATGCTTTCTTTTTGTCACTTATTGCAACTCTTACCGCATTATTTAGCCATAGTGGCTTCCTCCTATTTCTAGCATGCTTATTCCCATAGGGTATATATTGTGCACAGGTCCTATTCAGGATGCTAATAAACGTCTCCCATTTGCTTTGTGCACTTTTATGTCTCGGGACATCGTCCCAGTTCATTGCACTAAGATCATCTCTCAACCGTTGGAAATTTGCCTTCCTGAAGTTTAGTGTCCTTGTGGCCCCTCTACTACACATCTTCGTAAAGGATACTTGAAAACTTATTATGTTATGATCACTATTACCCAAGTGACCTCCAACCCGTATATTTGATATGCGGTCCGGCGTGTTGGTTAATATTAGGTCTAACAGTGCCCCCTTCTTGTTGGGTCCTGAACTAGTTGTGAAAGGTTATTGTCTCTCATAGTTTTCAAAAACCTATTAAGGTACCATTACACGCCGCCACAGGAGGTAGCAACAGGCAGGAATTGCACGTGCACGTTTTTTAATGGTGGATACTGATCGCCGATGCCGCATATACACGCCGCCGCAACGTGCTCCACTGAAGGTGTTTGCGTTCCCCCGGAAGTGCCGACGGGTGCCGCGGCTTACCTCCTGTGGAATACCTTCCCTGGTTTAGGAATATGGGCGCACATATTTCCCGCCGCAGGTACATAGGGGTGACAGAGTTGTGTATTACGTGACACTCGTACGGTGATTGGACAACGCAATAGCATCATGATTGGCCAGCCTGCGCAGGAAGGCTGGCTAATACATGACGCCATTGCAATTGTGGACAGTGAATGGATAGCTCTTTAAATATGGCGCCCTGTGAAGGGACAACCAATCGTAACGTAGGAGCCTGATGGGGTGTGGTATCCATGACGCCGTGGCACGCCCCTGGGAATCCGTAGGCCACGCAAATACCTTGCCTGTGCCCCGATTACACGCCGCCACCATAGGAATAGTGCCTTCCTGTTTTTGAGCACGGCTCAGCAACAGGTATCCGAAGGAACTGCGGGACACAGGAAGGAATTTCCCGATTTACACGCCGCCATTTCGTAGTGATTTCATGGCAACAGGCACACTTGTTCCCGATGCCCGGCAGTTTCTCCCTCCCGGTGGCGGCGTGTAAAGGGGCCCTTATCTTTGCTGAACTGCAAATTTCTGTTCCCCAATGAATTCCAGGGAAGTTGAAGTCCCCCATAATAAGGACTTCTCCCTGAGTCGCTGCTTCATCTATTTGCTTTATGAGGATATTCTCCTCCACTTCCATTATTGTTGGGGACTTATAACAAACCCCTATCAGTAATTTATTATTTTTTCCCCCTCCCCTTATCTCTACCGCAGAGACTCTACATTTCCATTAGATTCACCTATATTATCACGCAGGATGGGTTTTAAGGATGATTTTACGTATAAACATACACCTCCTCCTCGCTTATTTGTACAGTCATTTCTGAACAGACTATAGCCCTGTAAATTAACAGCCCAGTCATGGCTCTCGTCCAGCTATGTCTCCGAAATCCCCACCATGTCATAATTATTTTCCAACAAAATCAATTCTAATTCCTCCATTTTGTTGGTGAGGCTTCTGGCATTAGTATACTGTACATGCACTTTCTGTATCTCTCTTTACCTCTATTCCTTCCTACTATATTGACTGTTCTAACCCCACCCCCCATGCCACCCCCAATTTTATTACTTGTGCCTAGGTTACTATTTACACTATCTTCCCCTCCTATACAATGAATACCCTCCCCCCTAATCCCTAGTTTAAACACTCCTCCAACCTTCTAGCCATTTTCTCCCCCAGCACAGCTGCACCCTTCCCATTGAGGTGCAGCCCATCCCTAGCATAGAACCTGTAGCCAACAGAGAAGTCGGCCCAGTTCTCCAGGAACCCAAACCCCTCCTTCCTACACCAATTCCTGAGCCACGTATTTATCTCCCTAATCTCCCGTTGCCTCTCTGGTGTGGCTCGTGGTACAGGCAGTATTTCAGAGAATACTACCTTGGAGGTCCTTGCCTTAAGCTTGCAGCCTAATTCCCTGAAATCATCTTTAAGGACCTTCCACCTACCTCTAACTTTGTCATTTGCGCCAATGTGCACCATGACCGCTGGCTCCTCACCAGCCCCTCCCAGTAATCTGTCAACCCGATCAGCAATGTGCCGGACTCGAGCACCAGGTAGGCAGCACACTGTTCGACGATCCCTGTCTTTGTGACAGATTGCCCTATCTATTCCCCTAATTATTGAGTCCCCCACTACCAGCACCTGTCTAGCCTGCCCTTCTTTCCTGTTTTCCCCCTTACTGGAGCAGACACTCCTCTGTCTGTCAGAGGTCATGCCCTGCTGCAGCAGTGCTATCCCTGAACTCACACCCTCCTCATCTGCCAACATAGCAAATTTATTGGGGTGTGCCAGATCAGGGCTAGCCTCCCTGGCACACTTCCCTCTACCCCGAATTCTAACTGTCACCCAGCTAGCTACCTCACGGTCCTGCAGCTTCATACTACCATCCTCCCCCACATCTATCCCATTGAGCCGCTGTTCAGTGAGCAGCAGACTCCTTTCCATATTGTCTATGGATCTCAGCGTTGTCAGTTGCTCATTTAGATCCAGTATCTGGGCTTCCAAATGCACAACATACTCACATCTCACACAGCAGTATGCACCCTCGACCGGCTGTTCAAGGATTGCATACATGTGGCAAGATGTACACCAGATGGCATTGTCAATTATGGAGCTCATTTCCTAATGGGGATTGCACCAGACAGAAATGATAAATAAAAAGAAATGCAAAGTATTAATAAAATACAACTAGCAATTCAGTAATTCCTCCTTTCCAAACTCCCTGAATCCAAAGTCACTGAATCCACAAGTCACACACTTACTTCCGTCCGCACTTACGCTCCCAGTCACACTAAGCTCGTGTCACACTCGCTAGGAAAGAAGATTTAAATTTTTTTTCCCTTAGCAGAAAATCAGCCTACAGCTCAGTGTACTTCCAAAGGGATCATGGATCACATGATCAGCTCCATTGTTATACTGGCCTCCACTGTGCTGGTCGTCATGGTGGTGGATGAGGTGAAGAGGATGAGATGAAGGTTATGTGAGGGGTCAGGAGGGATTTACAGTGTGGTTGTAGCAGAGCGAGGTGTACGGAGCAGAGCCGAGTGTGTACGAGGTGAGCGAGCCGAGTGTGTACGAGGTGAGCGGAGCGAGCCGAGTGTGTACGAGGTGACGGGCGGAGCAGAGTGTGTACGAGGTGAACGGAGCGGAGCAGAGTGTGTACAGGTGAACGGAGCGAGCAGAGTGTGTACGAGGTGTACGGAGCGGATGAGTGTGTACGAGGTGTACGGAGCGGAGCGAGTGTATACAGGTGTACGGAGCGGAGCCGAGTGTGTACGAGGTGGACGGAGCCGAGCCGCGTGTGCACGAGGTGGACAGAGTGGAGCGCGTGTGCACGGTGTACGGAGCGGAGCCGAGTGTGTACAAGGTGTACGGAGCGGAGCAGAGTGCGTAAGAGGTGTATGGAGCAGAGCCGTATGCGTACAAGGTGTACATAGCAAAACCAAGTGTGTACAAGGTGTACGGAGCTGAGCTGTGTGTACAAGGTGTATGGAGCAGAGCTGAGTGTGTACTAAGTGTACTGAGCGGAGCCATGTATGTATGGAGCCTGCGGAGCCATGTGCTTACAAGGTGTGTGTACCAGTGGTAGCCCCCTGCGGATGCTGCTCCCACTCCTATAGTCCCAGCCGCCACTGCCGGCAGCATTGTTCTCCCGAGTCCCGGCCGCCGCTGTCCGCCCTGCTATGCTGATTCTGCCGGGCACGGCCGGGCTTTGCTGAATCCTCCTGCTCTAGGACCCAGACTTCCTGACCCAGGCAGGCAGCTGATCTCAACTGAGGCTGAGCAGACTCCTCCATCCTCTTGACTGAGTCTGTGTCTCACCGCCGACCGCGGTCCACCACCTCCTGGGTGCTGCCTGCATGAAGAGAGGGAGTCTGAGGAGTAGGACCGTCACCAATGCCTACACAGAGCACAGAGAGAACGTGCCTGTGTGACAGTGAGGTGAGTGATATGTCCACTCCTGACACCTGACCTGCTGCTGCAGCTGCTGCGTGTGGCTGTGCTCTATGTATGCACTGCCAGCCAGACCTCCTGGTGGCTGCTGCATGGCAGGGAGGACTCAGTCAGTGTAAAGAAAAAATGTAAGCAGTAATTAAATGATTCGTGTTCTAAGGCCCCTTTCACATCTGCTTTTTTTCAGATTGTGGCAGATCCGGCAGATTTACTGCATCTGCCGACTAACGGCCGCACTTGCGGCACGCTTGTGGCAAGCCCCATGAATTATTTATGGGGCTTGCAGTTGGGTGCGGCAAGTGCGGTTTTGCCGAATGCGGCAAATCCGGCATTTGCAGCGGTGGAAAAAAAAACGCTGCTGACCGCGCTTTCATCCACATCTCAACGGCCGTTAGGCAGCAAATGTGGTAAATCTACTGGATCTGCCGCAATTTGAAAGACACGGTGATGTGAAAGGGGCCTAACCAACGCTGCCTTCACATCCGCGTTTAGCTGATGTTTGGGCTGTTCCATTAGGTGGCGCCGCATGTGCCGGATCGTCCGCCTAACGGCCGACTTGCGGCCCGTATGCGGCAAGCCCCATGCATTGTCTGTGGGGCTTGCGGTCCGGTGCAGCAAGTGCGGTTCTGCCGAGTGCGGCAGATCGGGCACTTGTGGCGGCGAAAATAACACGCTACAAGCGGTGGTTTTTTTTCGCAACTGCTGGTGTCAGATCTGCCGCACCTGCAAAAATGCTGATGTGGCGCCCCGCAACGAGTGCGTCACAGGAGGGTATTGCAGCCATAAATGCAGCAGCAATATTCTCCGACCCAGCAGTTATGTGGTTAACTCGGAGATCCATACCCTGCATGCCTCACTTAGCATAGAGGGCCAATCAAGGTCCTGGTGGGCGGAGTGCAAGGGTAGTGTGTAGTGGAAAGTTTAGTCCAGCTTAGAGAGTTCTAGTCTCTGGTCTGGAGAAGTAACAGCAACTTAGAAGACCTCTGCAGATTCCCAGCTCTGCAACCTAGGAGAGGGGGTTGCACAATCGTGCAGCCCCCTGGCCACCTTCTACCGGCCATCTCCTCACTAAAACCACGGTTGAGCACCATTACTCCCGGTGCATTACCAACCGATCTTCGGGCATCAACATGCGGGTCCAAAACCACCCCGCGCCCTTATACAGCCGGTTTGCTGGTACCGAAGCTAGCAGCAGTTCAGCTCTGCTATGCGAACCAGAGGCGTGGAGGAGCAGCTTTACAGGAGCACCCCACCACCGCAAAATCCAGTCACGTTACTAAACCAGCGGTGGCATTACAGCCTCCGACGACCTGGTATTCCTGGGCGACAACGGCAACCTACTTAGCTAGAATGGAGGAACACTGCGGATCTCTGAGGGACACCTATCACTGCTGAGTCCACCCGGTCGGCTACCTACAACTGTATACCATGTACTGCTTACTGGCTACAGTAAAAGACCCGTTACAGAGACTTCCAGTGTCCGTGCTTCCTTATGATTATATCCGTCTGCACACAAGGTAACCGCAGCTGCCGCACAACATCTTAAGCAGCTCCAGCCTCCGGGGATCACCGCTCAGCCTGTGAGGAGCGTTCCATCTTGCTGCTATCCATCCCCGGAGGCCCCGCAGCGTCGGTAAGACTTACCGAAACGCTCATAGGTGGCGTCATGACAAATTAACCCCTTAATCTGTTCCCACAAGACGTCTTCAACTTTTTGATCTGCACTCAACGGGCCCCACTACCGGCAGGCGCGGTCCACCCGTGACAAGGAGGAAGGAGCTACTGCCTGTCTAAACCGGAGTCCCGGCCACGGTAAGTCACTGATGTGAAAGGCCCCTTAATCACTGGAGTGGCCACCTTCTACCGGCAATCTCCCTACCGTCACCCGGTTGAGCACCATCACTCTCGGTGCCTAATCAACCGATCTTCGGGCATCAACATGCGGGTCCAAAATCATCCCGTGCCCATCTACAGCCGGTTTGCTGGTACCAAAGCTAGCAGCAGTTCAGCTCTGCTATGCGAACCAGAGGAGTGGAGGGATCGCTTTACAGGAGCACCCCACCACCGCCATAAACAGTCGTCTAGCCAGCGGTGTACCCACCAAAGGACCCAAGACTCCCCAAAGCACCGGAACGTATACCCCGGATAGGGCATTCAAGCAGCCTCCTTGTACCCGATCTGGCATTCCTGGGCGACAAAGGCAACATTACTTAGTTAGAATGGAGGAACACCGCGGATCTCTGAGAACACACTGGTCATTGCTGAGTCCACCCGGTCCACTACCTACAAACTGTATACCATGTACTGCCTGCTGGTTACAGTAAAGAACCCGTTACAGAGACTTAAGTGTCCGTGCCTTCTTATGAACTGCTTATCTGCATGCTAAGGTAACCGCAGCTGCCTCAGAACATCTTGCGCAGCTTTTGGCTCCGGGGATCACCGCTCAGCCTGTGGGGAGCGTTCCATCTTGCTGCATTCCATCCCCGGAGGCCCCGCAGCGTCGGTACAGTTACCAAAACTCTTATAGGTCGCGTCACGAAACAAATTAACCCCTAATCTGTTCTCACAAGACGTCTCTTCTTTTTGATCTGTACCACCGGGCCCCACTACCGGCAGGCGCGGTCCATCCGTGACAAGGAGGAAGAAGTAAATGCCTGTCTAAACCGGAGTCCCGGCCGCGCGTGAGTCAGAAAATGGCGTCACGAACAGGATACAAAGCAGGCCCGTTCCCTAACGGGTATAATGTGCTTAAAAAGACTTTATTTCAACAAAAAGGACTTTGTTCGTCCTAAAAAGAGCTTTTCCCGCCTTTTCACCGTTGGGCCAAGATGGCGTCCCACCATGAGGATCCGCCACGTGCAAGCCTGGGGTGAGCCACCGCCCCTCTTCGTGGGAGGGCCCAAGGCAAAGGCGCCAAAATCATTGTCCGCCCTGATTGCTCGAAACAACAATGGGGGCAGACCAAAGACTTTTTCCCACAATTGGACTACAAAAGCCCCAAGGAAGTGAGAGTGTCAGACTCTTCTTCACCAGCTCTTCACCAGAACGGTTACCGGTTGGACGGGTGTGGTTCTTCTACCAAGATGGCCAGTTTGAGACTCCGAGACCTTATGCAACAAGTGGAAGCCGAGGCCAGAGCAGCCATAGGCCACCCGGTCCGGGTCCTGTCCTCAACATCGACGGCAGCCCCGACTTTTGGCAAGAAGCTCTGCAAGACCTCCGGGTGAGGCTCATGGAAACTGTTGAGTGGACGATTCGCAGCTGGAGCGCGAGCCTAGGCCGCAGACTACATCATGCGATGCAGCAGAGACGACCGGGTACGACCACTCCAGGACTGGATGATATCTCCAGTTTCACTACGACCTCCCTAATGCCTACCGCTTGCCCTGCGTCCTCACCAGAGCCCATTGACTGTTTCATCCCAGTAGAGACCGCAGCTCACCCCGATTCATTGCCAGAAGCCGCAGCCGAATCTGTGCTAGAGCCAGAGCTTGTAACCTGCTCCAAGGAAGAAACAAATACTTACTTGGTTCCCGCCGTGGAACCCACCAACAGTCGCAATATCCCTTTAAAGACTGTTGCATGTGTCTTCCCTGAACCGGAGGCCTCCTCTGCAAATCCGGAGCTCTACCTGGTTACCGGGATAGAAACACCACTACCAGCAGTAACAGATGAAGAGGCAGGCAGCCTGGAAGCCCTGCAGGACGAACCCTGTGGAAGGATCTGCAGCACCACCGCCCCGTTGTCCGGAAGATCCAGTTCCAGCGTCTTCAACAGCCGAGCAGCCCGATGTGATCGTCGAGGGACAGGAGGATGATGACGACGAGAGACCCGCAGCATTGCTGAGGATCTCTACACCGGTTTCGCTTGGGGAGACATTGAGGAACCTCTGGCCGAGCAGCCAGCTCGGATCCACTGGTCGGGTGCAGTTGCAACTCCTTCCCCTGTGCCGTTTAACCGGGTGCCCATCCAGACTTCCCGCCAAGCACAAGCACAAGCTTCTCAGCCACCCACACGTCATCACAGCTACATCCACACCCCATGCCGTCCGGACGAAGATATAAGTCTGCGCCGCAGAGAGGACTGGCGAGCCCGTGAACGCGCCAACATGGAGGCCCGTGCCGCGGCTCGTCGCCAACCCCCGTTGCCTGCGGAGTTCCGCAAGGAAGGTAGAGTTACCACCTTCAATTTATCTACCGGGCGGGGGTTTGCGAGGGAGGAGGGTGTATGCACAGAAGTGTTTGTGGGGCGTCGAGATGTGGAGCCCCATTTGCCCAGAGGACATCCCGATCGTGACTTGTACAGAGGGGACATAATAACTTATGAACGCCACGCTTGTCATGACGGGTGGTTTGCCATTCGAGTGCGTAACAGTTCTCTGCATAAGTGACTCATTTGCTTGGACTTTATCTGTGACTCTGCTCTTGTTTAATTGCTCACACCGCGACTTGGCGGCTACAGCCTGGACTCATATGATGGACAGCCGCCCGCCCGCCGGGTCCGTGTAATGCGTTAACTTGCTTTCCTTCTTGCTTGCAACAACTTAAGCAAATGTTTACCTGTTATTAATAAAAGTGTATCTTTTATTGCCGGTTATAAAATACAAAATCTCTCTGTAATGTTGGGTAGCGTGACACTTGGGGACAAGTGTATTTCACCAAGGGGAGAAGTAAACGCCTGTCTAAACCGGAGTCCCGGCCGCGGTGAGTCAAGTACCCCATCCCTTATCTCTGGTTGATTCACTATTATGCCCTGAATGCCCCTGTACACAGAATAAATAACTAATTAATAATAAAATTTAGCACCCTGTATTCTAACCTGTTACCGCTCCGAAATTCTTGCTTGCAGATTGGTCCACCCAGCCTCTCCACGCCCTCCGACAGCCTCTTCTTCTGAATGATATGGATACGCCTCCTGCGTTATCCACGTCCCACTTTCCCATCTCATGTCTGTGCAGATGCCTTTCCAGCTTGCGTAAAACACCGTGCTCTTCCCTACTGCGGCTACAATGTAAAACTCATCTACTCATGCGCGAACAGCAGGGGACTCTGCACATGGTTCCAGGCTCCCAGTCTTCTGCATGTAATGTATGGTGACATCACTGAGAGTTTAAACTTGTAGGATAACCCCATGATGGAGCACATTGCACCTGCACAAGCCGGCGAGGTATGGGCATAGCATAGGCAATGGGAAAATTGGACCTGGTCACGTGGATAACACAGGTGGCAGGAGGCGCTATCTACATCATTCAGAAGAAGACTCTGTCGGACCGCGAGGAGGCGGGACAGAACGATCTGCAAGCAAGTCCATCAGACTGGTAACAGGAGATTATGATACAGGGGCACACTGTTCGAGATTTTTATAAGTTATTTATTCTGAGTACAGGGGCAGTCAGGGCATAATAGCCTCCTCCTAATAGACTGTTCAATACTATGGCTTAGAAATTGACTAGATCAATGGATGTTTGACAGGTTATAGTTTCACTCAGCAACATTTTTCTGGAATAATCTATTTCAGGTATATGATGACCCCCGTCAAATGACCCCCATCACACGACACCCGTGACCCTGTCACTTGACCCCCGCGACCCCGTCACTTGACACCCGCCAGATGACCCCTGACGTCACTGACCGGCCCCACAGACCTAACATGACTCGGGGGGCCCACAGAGTCTGAACAGCCCCGGGCCCTGGCTACCCTTAATCCACCCCTGACCTAGCCATGTACTAAACACCATGCGCAGGCCCGGGGGTGTGCCTCAGCCCCTAGAAGGAGGGCCAAGACGGAGGCGCCAAAAAGTTGGCCACCCAGATTACCATCAATCAGGGGGGCGGCCCACAGGAAGTTCCCAGGGAGTGCCCGCCGATAAGAAGACAAACCGGAAAAGAAGGACAGAAACGACAAGGCTCCTTCGTACCCAGCAGCATGGCGGCACCCGTTGGAGAGACATTGTGCGCAAGCTTGAGGAGCAAACCCGAGCCGCGCAAGGAGACCGGCAGCGGTGTCCCTCTTGACCTTGGAGGGGTATGCCGACTACTGGAGGGATGCCTTTGGACGGCTCCGCCAAGAGATGGAAGAAGCCCTGGCGTGGGTGTGCCGGCGGTGGAGGGACTTACGAACTGTCCTCCATGAGAGCGGACCGCGAAGCGCGAGAGGCAGCAGTAGCAGAACGAGCAGTTGAGGAATACTGCGCCTCTCTACCACCTCTACCACCAACCATCCAGAACCGGGACACGGGGTTCAAACCGAACCCCCGACCTCACCACCATCCCGGGCTAGCAGTTGTCTCCGGCTGGAGGCAGCGCGAACGTCACCAACCGAACCAAACATCGTAGTTGAGGAAGAGTATGACAATACCGAGGATGAGGAACCGGAGGACGCAGAGGGAGCCTCAGGAGGGAGCACCCCAGAAGATGCGTGGTGAACCGCGTGGCAGCGGCAGCAGCGAGGAGCCCCCGCCATATTGAGCTCAGCAGAAACCAGAGTGGTTCCCAGAGTCCCGACTGGCAACTTGCCACCTCCACAGTATCAACCACCCCAGTGGTCTCAATCAGCGTTAGATGAGAGAGATCAGCTGGCCAGACAGAGATGACGGGGAAACTGGTTCCAGTGAGAACAGGCGACTTCGGGACAAGGCCAGATTACTGCCCCTGCTTCCAGTGGAGTTACACCGTCTGGGAATGTTGTTTCCGTGTACCAAGAGGATGGCTGGGGGTTCTTACGAGAACCCGGACTAATCGATGAGGTTTTCTTTGCCAGACATGACGTGGAATCCCACCTGCAAAAAGGGCACCCAAATCAAGATCTCTATAGAGGTGAGCAGGTTACCTATGAGCGATACCCCGGCCCGTTAGGCTGGTTTGCCATCAGGATTTCCCGCGCAGAGACTATCTTGAACAAGCAATGGACTCCCGCGTTGAGACATTGCCCTGTTAATAGCCCCTTCCAACAACCATTCCCCTTTTATTTTCACTTTTGCAACCAAGAACAATGAGCGTTTCCTGGGTAGGTCTTCGGCTGAAGGCTTAGTGACTTTTATTTGAACTTTTTCCTTGTTTAATAATGTGTGCTGAGTGAGCATTGGCCCAGCGGTGATAATACACATTGGACTGTGCTGCACAATACATTACCGCTGGACCCGCATAGTGAGTACCGATCCCCGTTGGGCCGAGTAAATAATGTCTGTGTATATGTGTAACGTTTCAAGAAAGTGCCTCCCAGCAATGGGAAGAAAACCTAAATATTCTTAATTGTAAATAGTTACCCGTTGGTGTTAATGAAAATAAAAATGCTTTTCACTTCCCGGTAGACAGGTACTAATACTCGCGGACAAGTATATTCAATCAAGGGGGTATGTGGCACCCCGCTAAGCAGGCGTCACAGAGGGGTACTGCACCCGTAAAAGAGGTGCAGATACTACAGCTGTAATTGGAACCTAGGATGGTGGGTGGAACCCATGCACTAGCACTCCCACACTAGATTACACGGTGGGTGGTTACCCAGGAGGGAATAAAACCACCTCTAAGGGGAACAAGGAGGGCTTTTGAGCTTTTGAAGAGGTCTTTGCCTCCGAGTGAGGAGAGGGTCTCTCAGCTGAGGGACCAGGAGAAAGGGCTCCCAGGCGCAGAAAGTTACCAGGCACCGGAGCCCGCACCTATGGCATACTATAGGACCACAGAAAATCCGGAGTCCTGGGAAGTCTACAAGTCTCCCCAGGCACCTAAGCAACCAGAAGAGGGAACCAGGCACCGCTTAAGGGCAGTGGTCAGCCACTAGACGGTTACCCAATGGCAGCGAGGGTGAGAGGAAGAGTGGAGGTCTGGCTGATTTCAAGTCACCGGGCTTCATACAACTACTGGGAAGCAGGAAGGAACAGATTGGAAAGAAGGACACACCAAGGGTTCCATCATACTACCTGGGGTTCACTTGCAGCCACCCGTTAGCTACCTGTTGTAATATCCGAATGCTGAACTGAGAACTGTAACTAATGCTGCTAAAAGTTTCCAGTAAAGTACCCGGATATAAGTGAATTCGACTCTGCTGCATTTCCGTCTGCATGAACTTATTTCCTTACAGGAACACTGCCCCGGAGGTCCCAGTCCTACCTGCGGAGGACTTTACCACACTAGCCGCAATATCATCTACCTCCGACGGACTGAGGCGGCGCTGGTGGCATCTTGCCTGGAACTGCATGTGGTGTCACGACAAACTGTAAATATTCCCTGTAAATATAACCCCCCTTTTTGGAAGATAGGCCCAGGACACTGGGTCAGGTGCGGCCGCTATTCCCTGTGACACCGCTGAACTCTTTTGCAGCCTGACACCCGAGTACCCCATAGCCTGGGCGCAACACATAGTACCAGGTCATTAGTATGTGGTGGTGATATCATTGGCATAGTGCCAGTGTATTAGTAAGTGGTGGTGATATCATGGACATAGTGTCAGTGTTTTAGTATGTGGTGATGTGATGGACATAGTGCCAGTGTATTATTATGTGGTGGTGGTATCATGGATATAGTGCCAGTGTATTAGTAAGTGGTGGTGATATCATGGACATAGTGTCGGTGTATTAGTATGTTTTGATCTCATGGACACAGTGCCAGTGTATTAGCATGTGGTAGTGATATCATGGACATACTGCCAGTGTATTAGTATGTGGTGGTGGTATCATGGATATAGTGCCAGTGCATTAGTATGCAGTGGTGATATCATGGCCATAGCGCCAGTGTATTAGTATGTGGTGGTGATGTCATGGACATAGTGCCAGTGTATGAGCATGTGGTGGTGATATCATAGTCATGGTTGTCAGTGTATTGGTATGTGGTGGTAATATCATGGACATACAGTAGTACCAGTGTATTAGGGTGCGCGCACACGGTCCAGAGGAGCTGGACTGCATCTCCTGATCGTGAGGATGCACCCTAAGTATGTGTTGGTGATGTCATGGACATAGTGCCAGTGTATTACTATGTGGTGGTTATATCATGGACATAGTGCCAGTGTATTAGTATGTGGTGATGTGATGGAAAGAGTGCCAGTGTATTATGTGGTGGTGGTATCATGGATCTAGTGCCAATGCATTAGTATGCGGTGGTGATATCATGGCCATAGTGCCACTGTATGAGCAAGTGGTGGTGATATTATGGACATAGTACCAGTGTATTAGTATGTGGTGGTGATTTCATGAACATTGTGCTAGTGTATTAGTATGTTGTAGTGATGTCATGGATAGTGATGAGCGAGTATGCTCTGTGCTGCTCGGTACTCGAACGAGTATCACTGTACTCGGGCTACTCGGCGAGCACCGAGTAATCTCGCGATACTCGTGCTGTGCTCGTGGTCCTCATCCCTGCATGTTGGCGCTCTTTAGAGAGCCAGCCCACATGCAGGGATTGGCTGGCAGACCACTGCAATGCTACAGCCCTGTTAGTTGTGGCATTGCAGTGATTGGCCGGCCTGCACAGCGTGACCGAGCCTTTATAAGACCCGGCCTCGCTGTGCTCTGCACACAGCCATCCAGACAGTGAGTGTAGGGACAGTGTCTGCTGCTGCTTAGGGACAGATTTGCAGCCCTCATAGGTAGATCCGGAGCAGGGCTGCAAACTGCTGCTGACCACAACAGTCCTTCTCAGGACTAATCTAGGAGGATATAGGCAGGTGATCCAGATCGGAATCCAAGCTTTTCTATGACCATAACAGTATTACTACTGATACAGGTTAGGACTAAATCTACTCTCTGTGAGCTGAACAGTTACCAGACTGTGTACTTACTACCTTGATACAGGTTAGGGACTAAAATCCTACTCTCCTGTGACCATTACAGTCACCAGACTGGTGTCTTACAACCTTGATACAGGTTAGGGACTAAAATCCTACTCTCCTGTGACTGAACAGTCACCAGACTGGTGTACTTACTACCTTGATACAGGTTAGGGACTAAAATCCTACTCTCCTGTGAGCTGAACAGTTACCAGACTGGTGTACTTACTACCTTGATACAGGTTAGGGACTAAAATCCTACTCTCCTGTGACCATTATAGTCACCAGACTGGTGTACTTACTACCTTGATACAGGTTAGGGACTAAAATCCTACTCTCCTGTGAGCTGAACAGTTACCAGACTGGTGTACTTACTACCTTGATACAGGTTAGGGACTAAAATCCTTCTCTCCTGTGACCATTACAGTCACCAGACTGTTCTACTTACTACCTTGATACAGGTTAGGGACTAAAATCCTACTCTCCTGTGACCATTACAGTCACCAACTGGTGTACTTACTACCTTGAAACAGGTTAGGGACTAAAATCCTACTCTCTTATGAGCTGATAAGTTACCAGACTGGTGTACTTACTACCTTGATACAGGTTAGGGACTAAAATCCTACTCTCCTGTGACCATTACAGTCACCAGACTGGTGTACTTACTACCTTGATACAGGTTAGGGACTAAAATCCTACTCTCCTGTGAGCTGAACAGTTACCAGACTGGTGTACTTACTACCTTGTTTAGGTTAGGGACTAAAATCCTACTCTCCTGTGAGCTGAACAGTTACCAGACTGGTGTACTTACTACCTTGATACAGTTAGGACTAAAATCTACTCTCGTGCATTACAGTCCCAGACTGTTACTTACTACCTTGATACAGGTAGGACTAAATCCTACTCTCCTGTGACCTTACAGTCACCAGACGGGTGTACTTACTACCTTGATTTAGGTTAGGGACTAAATCTACTTCTGTGAGCTGAACAGTTACCAGACTGGTGTACTTACTACCTATACAGGTTAGGACAATCCTACTCTCTGTGAGCTGAACAGTCCAGATGTGTACTTCTACTTGATACAGGTAGGGACTAAATCCTCTTCCTGTGACCATTACAGTCACCAGACTGGTGTACTTACTACTTGATACAGTTAGGGATAATCCTACTCTCTGTGACCATTACAGTCACCAGACTGGTGTACTTACTACTTGATTAGGTTAGGACTAAAATCCTACTCTCTGTGAGCTGAACATTACAGAGGTGTACTTACTACCTTGATACAGTTGGGACAAAATCTACTCTCTGTGAGCTGAACAGTTACCGACTGGTGTACTTATACCTTGATACAGGTTAGGACTAAAATCCTACTCTCCTGGACCTGACAGTCACGACTGTTGTCGCATATACAGGCAAAATGCCAAGGGCTTGGCAAGGGCGTTGGCAAGGAAAAGACGTGACGTTGTGTGCAGGCAGAGCCGAGGTCGTGTGCAAGCACTAATTTCGCAAGCAACAAAGTGGCACATCTACTACCATGCTCGCAGTCGTCCCTAAATCTTGGGGCCTAAAATCCATCTCACCCTCTTGAACCAAGACCAGTGTCGCAGGTTGTTACTTGGATGCAGCGGATAATGCTTCAAGTCAGATGGGCACCTCCACAAACACCCTGTCTTCCACACGGTCAAGTGTCAGTAGCCGTGATACTGCACCGCACATTCCCAACCTGATCCTCCTTCTTACCACCAGGCCGAGTACACGTCCACGGACATTACTGATCCCACAGTTGGACACTCGGAAGAGCCGTTCACGTATCCATTCGCAGAATCTGGCCTCTCGCCAGCTCCTGTTGAAGTGGGTGATGAGGAGATGGTATGTACAGATGCCCAAATATTTGAGCAGCCACGTTCTCACGAACGGAACGTTGGCAACGTGTCTCAACAAGGGGTGGACGATGATGAGACAATTGCCAGGAAGTCAGGAGGAGGATCAGGGTGCGGAAGAGGAAGACGACGTGGTGGATGATCCAGTAGCTGACCCAACCTGGCAGGAGGATATGCAGAGCGAGGACAGCAGTGCACAGGGGGAGAGAGGCGTAGCATCCCAAAGGCAGTACCAAGCAGGGTCGTGTCCGCAGGCAGAAGGCAGGCAACCGTTCCCGGAACAACAACACGACTCAAGGTGTCTGTGCAAATGTTAGGTCTTCCCGAGTCTGGGAGTTTTTTAAGTTGGCTCCAGATGACTCTAAAAAGGCCATTTGCAACACCTGCCATGCCAGTATCAGCAGGGGTACGAAAACTAGCAGCCTGACCACCACCAGCATGATCAGGCACATGTCAGCCAAGCACCCGACTTTGTGGGAAGTACAACAGAGTCGAGGAGCGGTGCTTGCTGATGTCACTGCTACGTCTTCGTGTGTTGTGCGTGCGAGCCAATCCCCTGTCCATGCTGGCCGCGAACAAGCCTCCGTCCCTGCACCAGAAGTTGCCACGCACAAATAACACCACCATCAAGCACGTCCTTGTCCCAGCGCAGCGTTCAATTATCCATTCAGCAAACCTATGAACGCAGGCGCAAATACGCTGCCAACGCCCCACATGCCACTGTCCTCAATTCTCACATTTCACGACTCATAGCGCTAGAAATGTTACCTTTCCGGCTGGTGGAGACGGAACATTCCGCGACCTGATGGGGGCTGCTGTCCCACGTTACTCGGTCCCCAGCCGCCACTATTTCTCCAGATGTGCCGTCCCCGCATTGCATAACCACGTGTCCCAAAGCATCACACGTGCCCTGAACAACGCTGTTTCAGCCAAAGTCCACCTAACCACAGACACGTGGACAAGTGCTTGTGGGCAAGGCCGCTACATCTCCTTGACGGCACACTGGGTTAATATTGTGGAGGCTGGGACCCAGTCTGAGCGAGGGACGGAACACGTCCTTCCCACACCAAGGATAGCAGGCCCTACCTCTGTCAGGGTTTCACCGACACTCTACAGCTTCGGAATGTCATGCTCCTCAGCCTCCTACTGCGCATCCTCATCCACTATACCCTCCACACCAATCCCAAGCTGGAAGCACTGCAGCACTGCCTCTGCGAAGCGGCAACAGGCTGTGCTGAAGCTAGTCTGCATAGGTGACAAACCCCACAATGCAGAAGAGGTGTGGACAGCTCTGAAACAGCAGGCAGATCACTGGCTCACACCTCTGAACCTAAAGCCAGGAAAGGTCGTGTGTGACAATGGCCGGGACCTGGTGGCATCTTTGAGGTGAGGCCAGCTGACGCATGTTCCATGCGTGGCCCATGTGCTCAACCTGGTGGTTCAGAGGTTTATAAAGTCATACCCAGAGCTGTCTGAACTGCTGGTAAAAGTGTGCCGTCTGTCTGCACATTTTCGCAAGTCACCTGCTGCTTCAGCCGGCCTTGCCGGCTTTCAGCGCCGTTTGCGTCTTCCGGCCCACAGACTGGTGTGTGATGTCCCCACGCGTTGGAATTCAACTCTGCACATGTTTGTCAGGATATGTGAGCAGAAGAGGGCAGTTGTGGACTACCTGCATCACCTAAGCCGTCGGGAAATGGGTCAAACTCCACACATAACACCTGAGGAGTGGAGATGGATGTCCGACCTATGTACCGTCCTCCAAAACTTTGAGGACTCCACCAAGATGGTGAGCGGCGCCATTATTAGCGTCAACATACCACTACTCTGCCTTCTAAAACGGTCTCTGCTGAAAAACAGAGGATGCATTGCAGGCCGAGCGCGATGACTTGGAGCAAGAAACAGTAGTGGGTGTGGGTGAAAACACACAGCCCAGCCTCATCTCATCACAACGTGCAGTGGAGGACTATGACGAGGAGGATGAAGACATGGAGCAACTCTCTGGCCAAATTGAGGATATGACATGCACACCAGTCATACCCTCGATTCAGCGTGGCTGGCCAGAGGACAGGGGAGATGAGGAGGAGGAGGAGGACAGCATGTTCAGTCATCGTGTTGGTCTTGATACTGAAGTGATGGCTGTTAAGAGTCTGGCGCACATGGCTGACTTTATGGTAAGCTGCCTGGCTCGTGACCCTCGCGTTCAGAACATCTTGGCCGACAATCAGTACTGGTTGGCAACACTGTTAGACCCACGCTACAAGGAGAACTTTAGGTCTCTCATTCCTGAGGCGGAGAGGTCAGCCAAAATGCAGCAGTTCCAGAAGGCCATAGTCACGGAAGTAGGCAAATCATTCCCCTCACAAAACGCTAGCAGCATAGGTCAGGAATCGGTGGACAACCAAGGCGTACAGCCGAGAGGGGCACAAGTCCAATCCGCCAGAGGTAGGGGAACAGTCTTTACGATGTGGGACAGTTTTCTCAGCCCCTCACGTACCACAGCCTCTGAGGTGCGGGGTAGTGCCACAAGAAATGCTAAGTTTGGCCAGATGCTGAAGGAGTACCTTGCAGATAGAACAACTGTACTGCGAGATTCCTCTGTGCCTTACAATTATTGGGTCTCCAAGCTGGAAACGTGGCATGAATTGGCTCTCTACGCCTTGGAAGTCCTGGCCTGCCCTGCCGCTAGCGTTTTGTCACAGCGTGTTTTCAGTGCCGCAGGTGGAATCATTACTGATAAACGCACCCACCTGTCAACTGAAAATGCTGACAGGCTGACTGATCAAGATGAACAAGGGTTGGATTGGGCCAGACTTCACCACACCACCAACAAATGACAACTGAATTTAAATTTTGTTATGGCAATTTGTCATTTACCTCCACTCACCCATGGGTACACACTTCTGGACTTTGCCTAATCGCTGGACTGTTCCTCCTTCTCCTCATGTGCCACCATGATGACCGTTACAATAGTTAGGCTGTTGTTTCAGGTATACCCGCAGTGGTAAATTTTTTCGCCCATTCTTTTAGAATGGGCATTACAACGACAGGAGACCCGCTCCTTTTCAATGGGAAAAATGTTTTAAGGGCTTCCTGCACGTCTCTATCCAGGGACAATGTGGAGCCTCCCAATTTTTGACTGCCCTGCCAAAGGGCTATACTACAATACACCCACTTCAGGTTTACAGGCCCTCCTGCATGTCTCTATCCAGAGACAATGTGGAGCCTCCCAATTTTTGACTGCCCTGCCAAAGGGCTATACTACAATACACCCACTTGAGGTTTACAGGCCCTACTGCATGTCTGTATTCATGGGTCATTGTTGAACCTCCCAATTTTTGGCTGCCCTGCCAAAGGGCTATACTACAATACACCCACTTGAGGTTTACAGGCCCTACTGCATGTCTGTATTCATGGGTCATTGTTGAACCTCCCAATTTTTGGCTGCCCTGCCAAAGGGCTATACTACAATACACCCACTTGAGGTTTACAGGCCCTCCTGCACGTCTCTATCCAGGGACAATGTGGAGCTTCCCAATTTTTGGCTGCCCTGCCAAAGGGCTATACTACAATACACCCACTTGAGGTTTACAGGCCCTACTGCATGTCTGTATGCATGGATCATTGTTGAACCTCCCAATTTTTGGCTGCCTGGCAAAGGAAAATACTAGAATAGACCCAGTTCCTCAAAATGGGCACAATATGTCAAGACAGGGCTTCATGTACGTCTCTTCTCAGGGACATCGGAGTGCCGCACAATGTTTTCACGTAAAATCTTTCATGTAATCACAAAAAGTAACATACACCAGCTGTATCTCACTATTGGGTATGTGCCCTTAACATTTCCACCCTAAATATTCATTTTGGTGTCATTTTGGAAGGTTTTCTGGTGACTCCGTAAAATTGGCGTGAAACTCGGACAAGATTGTTCACAGCTGTGACTTTTGAGTGAGAAATGCTTCCAGGGGTCTTCCCCATGGTGTTGCCATGTCATTTAAGCACTCTTCTGAGACTTTTGTGACATTTTTAGGGTTTCTACATGCTGCCGGCAGTCATTTCATAAAAATAGTCGGGTCTCCCATAGGATAACATTGGGCTCGGTACTCGGGCCGAGTACACGAGTATCTCGGGATGCTCGGCCCGAGCTTCGAGCACCCGAGCATTTTAGTACTCGCTCATCACTAATCATGGACTTCGTGCCAGTGTATTAGCATGTGGTGGTAATATCATGGACATAGTGCCAGTTTATTAGCATGCGGTGGTGATATCATAGTCATGGTTGTCAGTGTATTAGTAGGTGATGGTAATATCATGGATATACAGTAGTACCAGTGTATTAGTATGTGGTGGTGATATCATGGACATAGTGCCAGTGTATCAGTATGCAGTGGTGATATAATGGACATGCCCTCCAAGACAACTCCTTCTGGGAACTATGGAAACACATGGGCACAAAAGACAAGAAAAACAACACCCATATCCAAAATGGCAACATCTGGCTCCATTACTTCAGAGACATCCCAAAAGGAAGAACTAAGCCAACAACAGGAAAACATAATGGCAAAACTAAAAACAATGGAGGAAAAAAATCAAACATTTCCAAAACCCTGTGGATACACCTATTACATTACAGGAAGTAGCCAAGAGAATCTCTTCCATAAGGTGTAGAAAAGCCGGTGGCCTGGATGGGATCCTACCAGAAATGCTGAAGCACAGCCCACCAGAAACACAGGCTGCAATGGTCAAACTGTTCAATATTGTGCTGAGGGCCGGCTACTTCCCTCATACCTGGAACCAAGGCCTCATCACACCAATCCACAAGAGTGGAGACAGGTATGAACCAGCCAACTACAGAGGCATATGTGTCAGCAACTGTTCAACAGCATCCTGAACAAGTGGATCCTCACCTTCCTTACCGAGCACAACGTCCTCAGAAGGAGCCAAGCAGGGTTCATGCCGAACCACCGCACCACTGACCACATCTACACTCTACACAGCCTCATTCAGAGACATGTCCACAATACAAAAAATGGGAAGATATATGCCTGTTTCGTGGACTTTAAAAAGGCCTTTGATTCCTTGTGGCACCCAGGCTTATTCCTGAAACTGCTGGAGAGCGGAATAGGAGGAAAGACCTACAAGGTCATCAAAAGCTCCTACACTGAGAACCGCTGCAGCGTGAGTGTGAATAGTAAAAGAACAGCTCATTTCCAGCAGAGCCGTGGAGTCAGACAAGGCTGCAGCCTAAGTCCAACGCTCTTCAACATTTACGTCAACGAGCTGGCTACCGCTCTGGAATCCTCCACAGCACCAGGTCTCACCCTCCATGATGCTCAGGTGAAATTCTTGCTGTACGCAGATGACCTGCTGCTGCTGTCACCAACCGAGAAAGGCCTCCAACACAACCTGAATATCTTAGAGAACTTCAGCGCCACCTGGGCACTATCGGTCAACCTAAAGAAAACCAACATCATGGTGTTCCAGAGGAGAAGATCAGACCAGCACCTGCCATTTGTCCTCAACAACTGTGCACTCACAGGAACAGACAAATATACCTACCTGGGCCTAGAGATTTACCGGTCAGGAAGCTTCAAACATGCCAGAGAGACCCTGAAGGACAAGGCCTGCAAAACTTTCTATGCCATCCGAAGAAAACTATCATCTGAAGCCACCAGTGAGGGTCTGGGTTAAAAAGCTTCGACTGTCATCGCCCCAATCCTCCTATATGGCAGCTAAGTCTGGGGTCCTCACACCTACCCAGACTGGTCAAGGTGGGATTGCAGCCCAACAGAAATATTCCACCTGGAATTCTGTAAGCACCTTCTCCAGGTCCATCGGAGCATCTCCAACAGTGCTTGTCGGGCCGAGCTGGGCAGATTCCCTCTACACCTAACGGTACTAAAGAAGACGTTGTCATTCCTGGCTCACCTACATAGGAGCAATCCAAGCTCCCATCACCATAAAGCCCTGATACATGTAGGTGAAACAAAAAAACCAGAACCCACGGAACAGCCCAACCAAACCCAACACGGCCAGAACACCAATCACAACAACCTGACAAAAGCCGGAATCAGGAAGATGGTAGAGGAGGGCCAGGAGAGGACTGTCAGTGACTGGAAGAACGATATCATCAACTCACAGAAACTGACCATGTACCGGAGTCTACAGAGAGACTACAGACTGGCCTCATATCTGGAGAAACTCTCGGACCCCAGAGACTGCAAGATCCTGAGCAGATATAGACTCAGTGCCCACAGTCTGGCCATCGAATCCGGCCAACACAGGCAGAGCTACAAGCCCAGGGAGGAAAGACTGTGCCAACACTGTGATCAGGAGACACTGGAGGACGAAACCCACTTCCTGCTACACTGCTCCAAATACTTAGCAGTGAGGGACACTCACTTCAGGAGACTCATCTCTTCCCAGATTTCATCACCATGAAGGAAGAAGAGAAAACCTATATCCTGCTGGGAGAAGAAGAGAGCAGTGGAGATAGCAGCGCAGTATGTGAGCGAATGTCAGACTGCGAGAAAGAGAACTATGATATGCCATGGACTCTATAGCCCCCACCCCGGATCTGCCCCCATCTACCCTCCCTATGCCATGGACTTCTAAATCCCCCACCCTGGACCTGCCCCCATCCACCTAACTTACAGCCCCTGCCCAACATCCCCACAGTCCCTATCCCTATTCCCTTTTGTACACTTGCTTTGGCAAAACTGATGTATATTTAGTCCTGCCAGTAAAGCTTCTTTGAATCTTGAATCTTGACATTGTGCCAGTGTATTAGTATGTGGTGGTGATATCATGGAGATAGTACCAGTGTATTAGTATGTGGTGGTGATATCATGGACATAGTGCCAATGTATTAGTATGCAGTGGTGATATCATGGACATTCTGCCAGTATATTAGTATGTGGTGGTGATATCATGGACATAGTACCAGTGTATTAGTATGTGGTGGTGATATCATGGATATGGTGCCAGTGTATTAGCATGTGGTGGTGATATCATGGACATGGTATCAGTATTAGCATGTGGTGGTGATATCATGGATATGGTGCCAGTGTATTAGTATGATTAGTATGTGGTGGTGATGTCATGGACAAACAGCCAGTGTATTAGTATGAATGGTAATATCATGGCCATAGTGCCGGTATTAGTATGTGGTGGTGATATCATGGACATCATGCCAGGGTATTTGAAAGTGGTGGTGATATCTTGGACATACCACCAGTGTAATAGTTTGTGGTGGTGATATCATGGCCAGCATGGCAAATATGGAGGATGAGAAGCATGGCATATATGGGGGATGAGCAGAATGGCATGCGTTTTCTATACATTTTCCATTGAAATCGATGGGGCCAAAAACGCATGCGTTTGGATGCGTTTTTAGCAGTAAAAATGCATAGAAACGCAAATGCAGCAAAACGCAGACCTGCATTAGATGTGAACTACGCTGATCTACAGTGTTGGCCAAAAGTTTTGACACCTCAGTTTCTTCCTGAAAATGATTGCAATCATAAATTCTTTGGTATTATTCTCTTCATTTAATTTGTCTTCAATGAAAAAACACAAAAGAGAATGAAGCAAAAAGCAAAACATTGATCATTTCACACAAAACTCTAAAAATGGGCCAGACAAAAGTATTGGCACCCTCAGCCTAATACTTGGTTGCACAACCTTTAGCCAAAATAACTGCGATCAACCGCTTCCGGTAACCATCAATGAGTTTCTTACAATGCTCTGCTGGAATTTTAGACCATTATTCTTTGGCAAACTGCTCCAGGTCCCCGATATTTGAAGGGTGCCTTCTCCAAACTGCCATTTTTAGATCTCTCCACAGGTGTTCTATGGGATTCAGGTCTGGACTCATTGCTGGCCACCTTAGAAGTCTCCAGTGCTTTCTCTCAAACCATTTTCTAGTGCTTTTTGAAGGTGTGTTTTGGGTCATTGTCCTGCTGGAAGACCCATGACCTCTGAGGGAGCCCCAGCTTTCTCACACTGGGCCCTACATTATGCTGCAAAATTTGTTGGTAATCTTCAGACTTCATAATGCCATACACATGGTCAAGCAGTCCAGTGCCAGAGGCAGCAAAGCATCCCCAAAACATCAGGGATCCTCCGCCATATTTGACTGTAGGGACCGTGTTCTTTTCTTTGAATGCCTTTTTTTTTTCTCCTGTAAACTCTATGTTGATGCCTTTGCACAAAAAGAGAGAAAATTCTTCCAAAACGTTTTAGGCTTTCTCAGGTATGTTTTGGCAAACTCCAGCCTGGCTTTTTTATGTCTCGGGGTAAGAAGTGGGGTCTTCCTGGGTCTCCTACCATACAGTCCGGGTTGCCACTGTTGTACCCTCGGACTGCAGGGCAGCTTGAACTTGTTTGAATGTTAGTCGAGGTTCTTTATCCACCATCCGCACAATCTTGCGTTGAAATCTCGTCAATTTCATTTTCCGTCCACATCTAGGGAGGTTAGCCACAGTGCCATTGGCTTTAAACTTCTTGATGACACTGCACGGTAGACACAGGAACATTCAGGTCTTTGAAAATGGACATCTAGCCTTGAGATTGCTCATGCTTCCTCACAATTTGGTTTCTCAAGTCCTCAGACAGTTCTTTGGTCTTCTTTCTTTTCTCCATGCTCAATGTGGTAGACACAAGGACACAGGACAGAGGTTGAGTCAACTTTAAACCATGTCAACTGGCTGCAAATGTGATTTAGTTATTGCCAACACCTGTTAGGTGCCACAGGTAAGTTACAGGTGCTGTTAATTTCACAAATTAGAGAAGCATCACATGATTTTTTTAAGGTTGTCAATACTTTTGTCCACCCCCTTTATTATGTTAGGTGTGGAATTATATCCAATTTGGCTTTAGGACAATTCTTTTTGTGTTTTTTTCATTGAAGACAAATTAAATGAAGATAACAATACCAAAGAATTTGTGATTGCAATAATTTTCAGGAAGAAACTGAGTATTATCTGACAGAATTGCAGGGGTGTCAATACTTTTGGCCAACACTGTATTTCTCTGTAAACGGATCTTCACAAAACCAATCAAAAACGCTCTGTGTAAATGAAACCTTAGGCTATGTTCACAAGTTGTGTATTTGGTGCGTTTTTTTAAGTATCCGTATTTAGCTGCAAAACTGATCCGCTTTTTCCAAAAAACGCATCACCCATTCACACAGTGAGTTTTTGCTGTGTTTTTCCAGGATACGTTTTTTGAGCACATTCATAATGGGGGAAATAGGAAAAGTGGATAAGGAAAAAGGCCAAAGTATTGACTTGCTAAGGCCAGGGTCACACTGGCGCTGGCATGCCGTCCAGGGGGTCCATCAAAAAGATAGATTCTGGCAGTACTAACGCAGCGTAATCATAATGGAATGCTGCCAATAGAATCCTATGAAGTAAAATACAACCCTGGCACACTAAAAATGAGATTGGAAAGTTGAATCTTTTGTGTTTTTTATTATTTTGCAGAAGAAGATAAACCACAACGTTTTGGCTCAACACGAGCCTTCCTCAAATGGTTCTGTACAAAATACAAAATCATAAAAAAAAGAGTCATATACAAAATGTATTCAAGTGGATCACGCCGGGTGATTGTGGTCTTGGAGTGTTGATGATGTTACTGAAGTGATATGAATTAAGGGGTGAAGTGACTGGGAACAGTGTGATATGAGAAAAAAATGATGAGTGGCATGTGGATGTGAGGAGTGCGGGGTTAGAGGGAAAAGCGAGAGAAAAGATTGATAAAGTGGGACAAAGATAAGGGGCTGATAGCTAATAGTTGTAAAAATAGGAAAAGTAGAAAAAAAACGGTATATACCTCCTTTGGATAAAAGAGAATACTTGAAAAATGCATATGTATCCTTTAGTGGGTTGTTCCCGATACTGACCCTATAATAGGTGAATTATTTTTAAAATAAAATAAACTTCACAAATGTGGGTTACACTAATGAACTAGAACAGGTCACATAATGCGTCGTAGTAAGTATGAGCATGTATTTAGGGCGAGCAGGATTTTAAGCAAAATGTGACACAAGATAATTGCTAGAGAAATATATGTTAGACTAGAGTCTAGTAGGATTCTATAGAATAGGGGGGAGTAAAGATATAGAAGTCAACCTGGGAAGTAGCAACAGGTGAAAGGATACAAGAAGTGTAATGAAGACTTTGAGAGGAAATGTAAGGCAGAGGAACATACCACTGTTTAGGGATCAGTAAAAGACTCCTGTCCTAAAAGGAAGAGGTTCCAATAAAGAAATCAATATAAGTATATGCACAGGAAGGCTCAAAGTCAAAGTGACTAAAAGAGCCAAGTTACCTTTAGTTAGAGGTGTAAAGCACATATGGCTGAGACAGGTGTGTGGAGCCAGGAGCAGGGAAATTCCCTGACCTGCCACTACTTATAGCAGGTCGGGAATGAGAGACGCTGCGAAAACCGGAAGTGCGTCATACTGCGCATGCGCGGCGCCCGTCGACCATCTTGGTAGGGGAAATTTTGTCTAGATTAGAGCAGAGCGCATGCGCGTGCTGCGCATACCGGAAGTGAGTCGTGTGTAGCTGTGGCGACGCAGGGAGCGTCCCTGGTGATATGCAGAATGTGCAGGGTGATAGTAGAGTGTTGTGACAGGTCCAAAGACATGGAAGATTAAGAGCTATGCAGAAGACATGCAATGCGTTCCAAGTGCAGTGGTGTCCAGTGAAGGTGCTGCATTTCATGTTCCTTTCTAGAATAAAGAAGGGATATGTTAGTACAACCATATTGATTACTTTTCATGATTGATTACAGCACAGAACATATTATTGATCAAAACTGATTAATCAATAAAACATTGTGACATATTTTAGATTAAGATAGCCCAAATTCCACAACTCTACCATCTAACACTGGAATAGAAAAGATCACTATTAGATTATATGCTCACGACAAAGAAAACAGTTTTAATAGTACTACTCAAATTCCCGGTTCATGCTTTGAGTTTTTGTATGCGATTACCCCCTCTCCTGAAATTTGAGTTGACTTACAGTATGTTCTTTTTCAATAAAATGAGCTGGTACAGGTAACAATGTATTTTTGCAGCATATGGTGGATTTGTGCTTACTTATGCGGTCTCGGATATGCTGAGTGGTTTCCCCAACATATCCGAGACCGCACGGGCACTTGATGAGGTATATGACATAGGTTGAATCCCACGTAAAAAAAACATTAATGTTATATCTTTTGCCTGATCTTGGATGAGTGAATGATTCGCCTTTTGTTACGTTTGTGCATTGGGTGCAGTTCAGACATGGGAAAGTACCTCTTTTTGTTGTACTGAGGGTTTTTTGCTTCATTGTTATCATGCTAGAGCCAATATCTACTCGTACCAGATGGTTTTTCAAGTTGTTGGCTTTTTTGTGACATATTAGTGGCGGATTTCTGAACTCCTGTATGTCAGGGAAAGCGGTGCCGAGAAGGGGCCGGTGTTTGAGAATGGAACTTTTTATTAGAGGTGAAAATGGGTGGTACGTGTTGACAAATTTAATTCTGCCATTCACTGATCTCCCGGATGATGGTGGAACTGAGTCTCGGGGACAGATATCTTCAGGATAACCACGTTGTCTAAATCTAGACAAAATTTCCCCTACCAAGATGGCGACAGGCGCCGCGCATGCGCAGTACGCATCTGCCCGGTGATGCATTTCCGGTTTTTGCAGCGTCTCTCATTCCCGACCTGCTATAAGTAGCGGCAGGTCAGGGAATCTCCCTGCTCCTGGGTCCACACACCTATCTCAGCCATATGCGCTTTACACCTCTAACTAAAGGTAACTTGGCTCTTTTAGTCACTTTGACTTTGAGCCTTCCTGTGCATATACTTATATTGATTTCTTTATTGGAACCTCTCTTCCTTTTAGGACAGGAGTCTTTTACTGATCCCTAAACAGTGGTATGTTCCTCTGCCTTACATTTCCTCTCAAAGTCTTCATTACACTTCTTGTATCCTTTCACCTGTTGCTACTTCCCAGGTTGACTTCTATATCTTTACTCCCCCCTATTCTATAGAATCCTACTAGACTCTAGTCTGAAGCGGCCGTCACACGCAACGATTTTAAGCCGATATCGTTTAAGAGGTCTCCTTTTTGATCGCTTAAGCGATATCGTTTTGGCATCGTTGCATGTAATCAAGCGATTTTACTATGTAAAATCGCTTGATCGTGACATCGCAGATCTGAGCTCCGGAGCTCAGATCTAGCGATGAACGATGTCACGATCTGCTTCATCGTGGTGTATGACACCACGATGAACCATCTCCCAGCGGCAGAGCCTATGCTGGGAGATGGTAACTATGGTACACGTCGGGTTACTAAGCGACGCGCGGCGCCTAGTAACCCGATGTGCACCATAGTAACCAGCGAGATCGCAGCTCCACAGTCTGTCTGTGTGACATCTCACCAGCGATGTGAGCGATATTGTAAGCGATCGCGCGTGCACGTGATCGCTTACAATATCGTTCAAGATATCTGTGCGTGTGACAACCGCTTAACATATATTTCTCTAGCAATTATCTTGTGTCACATTTTGCTTAAAATCCTGCTCGCCCTAAATACATGCTCATACTTACTACGACGCATTATGTGACCTGTTCTAGTTCATTAGTGTAACCCACATTTGTGAAGTTTATTTTATTTTAAAAATAATTCACCTATTATAGGGTCAGTATCCGGAACAACCCACTAAAGGATACATATGCATTTTTCAAGTATTCTCTTTTATCCAAAGGAGGTATATACTGTTTTTTTCTAATTTTCCTATTTTTACAACTATTAGCTATCAGCCCTTTATCTTTGTCCCACTTTATCAGTCTTTTCTCTCGCTTTTCCCTCTAACCCCGCACTCCTCACATCCACATGCCACTCATCATTTTTTTCCTCATATCACACTGTTCCCAGTCACTTCACCCCTTAATTCATATCACTTCAGTAACATCACCAACACTCCAAGACCACAATCACCCGGCGTGATCCACTTGAATACATTTTGTATATGACCTTTATGATTTTGTATTATTGATTTGTATTGTGTACAGAACCATTTGAGGAAGGCTCGTGTTGAGCCGAAATGTTGTGGTTTATCTTCTTCTGCAAATTAATAAAAAACACAAAAGATTCAACTTTCCAATCTAATTTTTAGTGTGCCAGGGTTGTATTTTACTTTGGATACCCCTTTTTCCCTTGAGCATCCTATATAAGCGGTTGAGCCCGCCCTATTCTGTAATTAATAGAATCCTATGAGTGACGGACTCCCAAGCACATTCAATCACCGGCATGTACGTGTCGGCGTTTGAAATCTTGTGCTATTTCCAGCGGACCACATGATGTGTGCTTCCGCGTCATGGGCTCTGTTGGAAATAGCGCGAGATTTCAAACACAGGCACCTTTTGTATAAAGCGTCCCCATGCGCTCGGGAGTCCGTCAGCCATAGGATTCTATTGGTAGTGTTAAAGCAGCATTCCATTATGGTTACGCTGCGTTAATGCTCCAAGAATCCTGCTTTTTGATGGACCCCCCAGGACAAAGGCCCCAAGCTAGTGTGGCCCTAGCCAAAGGCTATATTCACACACACTGTTTTGGCTCCCTTTTTTGTCTATTTTTGCAGTGAAATGCAAGGAACGGATCACTCAAATGGAATCCCAGACAGTCAATGTGTTTTCATTTTATGCTGTTCAGACAGGGAATTTGACTATGCACACACCGTCTCTGCTTCATTTTTTCTGGTGCATTTTTCTCTTTTTGCTGGATCAGCTTTTCAAAAACTCACCAGAAAATGGATCATCTGCTTCTGATCTGCTTTTTATGCTGCACTTATTTTTTCCATTAAGACTGTTTTTTTTTCTCTATTTTTAGCTGCGTTTTTGTTGTAAAGTTTGCAGAATAACTGGACTAGCTTTTTTTTTTTTGGAATGGTTAAAAAAATGGATCCGTTTATGGATGTGTTTTTTGATTAGTTTTTGATTGCTGCTTTTTTTTTCCACATTTTGAAGGGCTGCTATGGGGAAAACGCAGGAGAAAACCGCTACAGAAATGGACATGCACTTTTCAAAAACGGAGCTCTCCTAAAGTGAAGCAACAAACCACTTTAAAAGAGCACAGTTTGAATGGCAACATTGAATACCCATAGACTTTGCTGGGATGTCATTTGAATCATCCATTTTCTGCAGTGCGCTGCAAAAAAAGGATCAAAAAGACGCAGTGTCTGAATGTAGCCCTAGAATGGTTCCCTATGGGAAAGTGGATCAGAAAAACACCACAGAAACTTAGGCTAGGGTCACATTAACATTTTCTCCTGCGTTCAGGGGGGTTTCGCCTAAAATATAGAATTTGGCAGCATTAGTGTGGTTCCCCTGCGGTCCAGTCACCACTATTAGGCTATGTGCACATCTGACGTTTGTGCATCTCTGCAGTCCGTCCAAAAACCTGGGTTTTTTTAGCAGAAACTGAGTTTTCTGTGCTCAGCAGTGTCCCTCGTTTTTTGCTCGTTTTCCGCCCGGTTTTACAGCGTTTTTCTCGGCGGTTTTCTCGGCGGTTTTGAAAACTGAGTTTTTTGTGCACTTGATCAGCTGAAACCGCTGGAAAAACGGAGGAAAGAAGTCACTTGCTCTATTTTTGGAAAACCGGTGGAAAAACTCAGTTTTGACTGAGAAAACTCAGTTTTGACTGAAAACGACCAGAAGAAAACCGTTCTAGTGAAGACAGAGTTTTCTAAAATCCATTGACTAGCATGTTAATCCAACCGGAGGATAGGATTAACATAAATTAACATAAAACTGAGCGGAAAACGCCGACGGAAAACGTCCAAAAGCAGCCCACAAAACGACTGATGTGCACATACCCTTAGTTTTCAGCAACCGGGATTGGAAGTCCAGTCGCCCATAAAAACACCCAACACACCTGGTCCCAGAGCTAGCGGGTGAACCCAGGGAGTGGAAAGGCTCAGGCAGCAATGGGACAGTGGGGAGAGACAGGTGGTGGGTGGGAAGTGAGCAGGAAGCGGTGAGGGAAAGGAAGAGAACAAAGGGAAGACACCACGGGAAGTTTGTCGGAGTAGGACACGAGAGAGCGAGGACAGAGAGCACATGAAAAACGAAGGAAAAAGGTCACGCTCACAAAGGGAGGATACAGGCCCAGACTTTGGCGCAGACTGGAAGCTGAGTGTTGGGAAGCTTGGCATCCATGTGCTACCTAAGATGGCAGAGCGAGGCCTAGGCAGCATGGAGCGAGGGGTGGCAGCGGCAGACTCCCCCGGCTCCCCAGAGGAGAGCCAGATGATACAGCTGGACCCCACCTTTCTAGCTGACGGGGTCCCAGAGCTCGGTCGTCAGCTGGAGAGAGCCCACCTGACCACCGTGGACAGATGGCAACAGACCATCATGGAGAAGGCGACCGTGAGGTGGGCGACTTCACGCCCCGCTTCCCTGACCTGCAGAACGGAAGAGCACGAGACCACACCCGGTGTCGGGTCAGGTAGCGAATCCGCTCTGCCGCAGGAAGAGGCCCCCCTTGTGCCCATAGGCTCTCCTAGACCCCTTGGCCCTGGCCCGACATCACCCAGTTCAGCTTGGGAGGATTCCTCCAACCCCGAGGAAGGACTGGCCGTCCCACTGATCCTGGAACCCCAGTCCCAGGAGACCCATGGGGAGAAGATGGTCCGCTACTGGGAGAACCCAGGAGGGGCGCTGATGGGGTTCCTGGGGGAGGTGGCGGCAGGCAAGGGTGAAGTCCTGGGAGGAACACCGGCGCATCGCTTGCTGGGAAGCAGAGGACACGGAGCAGAGGGCCCAGAAGCGGGCGCAAGAGGTGCGTAACATACAGGCTAAGGCCAAAGCAAGCAGGGCCTGATCCACCGGCCAGGGCCCGTGATGGGAAGGGGTAGTGACTGCCTTTCGCACCGGGGAGGCTGGGGCGTTCTCCGGGAACCGGGGGCGAGCCGAGAACTCTTCGTCTCCCGGTGTGATGTTGAAGAGCACCTGTCCAAGTGTCACCCGGCATGGACTTGCACCCTGGAGACAGGGTCACCTTCGTCCGGCAGGAGGGGGAATGAGGCCCCTATGCCCTCCGTGTGCGCCGGGTCTGGCCTGAGGCGGACCCCACTTGTGCACCTGCACCCGCCGGATCTGTCCCACCGTCTGTGCGGGCGTGGACATCTTAGACCACTGTGCTGGGGTATTCCCCATCAGCCCCGCCCGGAGTGCGGGCGGCGAAGCCAGTCGCGCTGCCTTGGAAGCCAGAGTAAAAGGGACTGGCGGCACTACTGTTTCAACCCCCTAGTTTCCCCCATTGGTTCCTTTTGTTTTTCACTGAATGAACATTTTTTAGTCATGAACAGTTCATGATTAGGACTGGATGTATATAGTTGGCATGCTTCGGTGTGCCCCCTGTTGGTTTTTTAAATCGTGCCACTAAAGTGCGTTTATTTTTAAAACTGTTTTACACGAGACCGCAAAGAAAAAACCCACTGCCATCTCTGAAAAATTGGTCCATCTAGCCCTGTCACGACGCCGAGGGTCTGTGCTGGGGGTCTGTTGGTGGTGGGTCCCCCTGAAGACAAAGACTCGCACGAACTCTTACAATCACGAACTACCCAATGAGGGACACTTACCGGGCCAATGTGTGTGACTTGCACGTTCGCCTTTCAGTTGTTTTCTTGTATGCATTCATAACTGTTTTCTATTTTTATACCAATAGCCTTTATCTTCTAATATATAAAGCTGAATGTGTGTATGTGTGTGTGTATGTGTGTATATCCGGGATTGGAATCTACACCGTCGCAGCTACAGCCGCAAAATTTTGCAGAGTCACACGTCTGGACCCCGGGAGCGTCATAGGCTATGTTGTGAGGCGAAATTTTAACCCTGCGCGTTCCAGTTCACCAAACAATTTTGCCCCTATCTACATAATGGGAAAAAAGGGAAAGGAAACGTGTGGGAGGAAAATCGACAGCTGTCAGCTATAGAGACAAAATTTTGCACAGTCACACGTCTGGACCCCGGGAGCGTCATAGGCTATGTTGTGAGGCGAAATTTTAACCCCGCGCATTCCAATTCACCAAACAATTTTGCCCCTATCTACATAATGGGGAAAAAGTGACAGTTCCAGTTGACAGTTGTGAATGAGAGGGACTTAATGATTGCGCCAAAGACTAACAGCACATACCAGCATATAGTCACTAAGGTGGGGCCCCAACATGAGATATTCATCACACACAGGGACATGTATACACACCACACGCACACAAAGAGTAACAGCAAGTGTATAGTCGCTAAGGTGCAGCCCCAACATTGGATACTCACCACGCACCCGAACAAACACACACCACAAAGACACACACACCCCCCCAAGGGGACACACACACTCTATAGCGACACATGCACTCACCACACAGGGACACACACACACCACAAAGAGACACACACACCACCACACAGACCCCCCCACAGGGACACACACGCATAGCCACCCTATGGGGACACATGCACTCACCCCACAGGGACACACACACCACAAAGAGCACACACACACCACACAGACCCCCCCACAGGGACACACACAATACACACCCTATAGGGGCACATGCACTTACCCCACAGGGACACACACAACACAAAGAGACACACACAACAGAGACACACACCACACAGACCCCATCCCACAGGGACACACACATACACACCCCAGGGACACACACACACCACACAGACAGACACAGATGTGCACAAATCACCTCACACAACTCGCCTCATACGTGTGCCATCTTTATTTTCCAAACATAAACATCTGATTAAAAGCAGCCAATGTGCAACACATGTGCCATATAGGGAATTAAGGCAGATGTCAGTCACATGAGCTGTCTATTATGTGTATGTGTGAGGTAACATACTACCCGGCCAGGGGGAGGGTTTACTGTTGGCTGGAGATTTATTAGGCTGCCTATAGCAATCACAGCTCAGCTTCTATTTTCCTACAGGTCATTAATATGACATATTCAAATTCTATTTTGTTATAGCTAACAGCAGTTATTTATTAACCCGGGCGTAGCCGGGTACTACAGCTAGTTTTTTTATAGAACTAGTCTTTTTATACTTAGTGTGCTTTTTGTTATGTAACCTTAAGCTTAGCACCTACCATAAGGGAAGAAGCACGTTTGTTTATATTCTTTTATTGTCATTTATATGCGTGTTATAAAAAGTTTTGACTTTTCACTTGCACATCACTTAACCTGGTCTTAGCATGAGAACATGTTAATCTTTGCTAAGGGGGAGTGTAGCGCCGGTGCTATCCGGTCGCCACTATTAGTTTGCGGCAACCGGGATTGGTAAGTCCAATTGTCCATAAACACACCCAACACACCCGGTCCCAGAGCTAGTGGGTGAACCCAGGTATTGGGATGTCTCAGGCAGCAATGGGACGGCGGGGGAGACAGTTGGTGGGTGGAAAGTGAGCAGGAAATGGTGAGGGAAAGGAAGAGAACAAAGGGAAGACACCAAGGGAAGTAGTTAGTTAGTCAGAGGAGGACACGAGAGAGCGTAGACAGAGAGCACATGGACCCAGAGGCCTGAACTACGATGAGGTCTGTCCCGGGTCCTGGGGCTAAAGATTGCAGAAAGCTAGAGTGAGTCCTGGGGGTGTGGGCAGTGAGCAATCCACCCACGCGCCCGAATCTACAGTGAAGTGGAAGGACAGGGTGAGAACCAGGGGCCCAGCCCTGAAGGTGGAGGCTCCAATTTCCAACCACGGAACTGGCGGTCACAAGATCTCCAAGAGCTGTTGCCAACTCCCGACAGCGCAGAGAAAGCAGACGTACTAGGGCCAGGGGACTCTGCCGGTTGCCCTAGAAGGCCCGTGGCTGCTGGATCGGGGACTCTGTGTGCGGAGGCGCATGCAGGAAGGAGGAGAACAGGCAGCGCAGAGAGAGGAAAGCCTGAGAGGAAATGAACACAAAAGGGGGTGAACTGAACAAGCCATCCTGGTTGCCAAGGACTACCTTGGCAGCCACTGTACTTGTGCTGTAACCTGAAGGACCTGCCGAGAGGAGCCAAGTAAACTGGGTTGAAACACAGCATTATGTCAGACTGTTTATTTCTCGCTTGAGGAGCGGTAGACTGAAACGCCGTGCAGGCAGCTGGAACTTGCCTGAGAGTATTCCTGCCCCTGTCCCGCAGCCAGCTCAAGCCCCGCTGGCTCCCCATCACCTCAATTCCCTTCCACTCCGGATGCCCTGGCTACCTGCTCCTCCCGTAGGGAGCAAAACCATCACAGCTACCACTCCACCATCCTCAGAGGTCCCAGACCGCAGCATCAGGCCCCTACCAGCCGTTTTCCACGGGTGGTGTCACAACAAGCTTTTTAATTTTATTTTTCCTTTTCTTTCTACTATTCCATTTTTACCTTTTTCCTCCCCTTTTTACTGACCGCCCATCGGGGACCACGGACCAGGTCACGCCACCGTGACATTCCACAGCCCCAACGCCGCCGAGAAAGCCCGGTTCCGAGTACCCCACGACTCCTCACTGGGGCAAGTCATTAGCGCATCCTACCCTTAATGGTAGGGCTGTGTTAATGCTATCAATTCATTTCTATGGTGACGGAACTGTGAGCGCAGGTCAAATGTCGGCATCTAAATGCCAGTGTTTGAAATCTCGCGCTATTTCCAAACGCATCACATGACATGGAAGTGCACGTCACGGGGTCCGCTTGGAAATAGCACAAGGTTTCAAACTCTGGCATTTAGATGCCGGCGTCTGACCTGCGCTCAGGGTTCAGTCACCATAGAAATGAATTGACAGCATTAATGCAGCCCTACCATTATGGTAAGGCTGCGCTAATGCTGCCAAATTGTATCTTTTAGACGGAACCCCCCTGGACGCAGGAGAAAACTCTAATGTGATCCTAGCCTAAGGCTACATTCAGATGCACCATTTTTTTCCTTTCTTTACTGCTGCTTTTTGGCTGCAAAACAGACGCTGTTCTCCAAAAAGCACCGAAAAATGGATAATCCATTTCTGATGCGTTTTTTGCTGCATTTTTTTCTCCATTAATAATGATTTCTATAGGAAAAACGTAGGGGAAAAATGGCACAGAAACTAACACTGGACAAAATCCGCTGCTAAGGCTGTGGTCACAGTTGCCATGCGTTTTTTTAAGTGATTTAACAAAACTCATGCTTTTTTTCATGTCAGCATGAGTTTTATGTTAAATCAGGTTTTATTGGAAAGTATACAAATATACATGTGAGGAACACAATAAACATTATACACACGATATTGACATGTTTCGTATTTGTTTTTCAGTACTTATAGTATGGTGGGATAGAGCAATAAAGAACGAAATAAACATATTTTGTCATGAAATCGCTGTACCACATATTTTTGGTTACGTTGAATCTCTTATGTTGCCCCATACTTATTCCAAACCAATTTGTAAAGTAGAGGGTTATTTCCTCGGGTCTTACATTCGGACCCCTATCTCTGTCACTACCCCCGTCCTCTTGGGACTTAGAATTATTTTAATAGTATAGATATATACGCATTAATTCGCTATAAGATGGTAATAACAGTAGAGAATAGAAAGTGGGTAGGAAAAGAAGAATAGAGAAAAGCAAGAAGAAAAGAGAAGTAGAAAATATCCCGTTAAGGGAAGGAATTAGTCGTACTCAGTTGATATTAGCTATGATCGGGTATCTAAGTGGCATGCGGGGGGAAGTTTACGCCAGGACATCATGTGGTGGGCAACCAAGTGCGGATGTCCACAGTAGTTCCCCCGTGGGGACTACAGGAGAAGTGAGGGACCGTCCTTCCCCGTCTGCGGGCCCCCGGAGCCCCTGTCGTCTCTGCATCCCCCATTATCCCAGTATTAACCATCTCTTTAATGATTCAGACTCTCTGAAGAGGATCCAGGAAGACCACAAGCGGCAATGTCTATCTATTGCTTTTAGATCAGGAGAGCTCTGGCTAACGATATCCTCCAATCTACACATGTGATTCAGCTCGGTTATCAAATCAGTACGGCATGGACGTTCCTCCTTCCTCCATCTTCTGGCTATTAAAGTTCTAGCCGCTGAAAGGAAATATCTGATCATATTAGTCTTATAGTTTGAAATAGACATATCTAATAAATTTAGCATGGCTACATGAGCCGTCTTGGGGACACTGGATTGTGTGACCATGTTATATAGGTCAAACCCTCCTCCCAAAACGGGTAGATTAGAGGACAATCCCACCAAATGTGTAGGTAGGTGCCACAATCCTCATGACAACGCCAACAACGGTCTGACACCGATGGGAATATTGAGTGTAGGTCTGCCAGACACCTGTACCATCTCGCCAATAATCTAAAGTTCCTTTCCAGGAGCGCCGCTGATGTAGCTGATTTATGTGTGAACAATATTAATTTGTCCCAATCGACTGGCGAAAATTCTTTATGGAAATCTCTTTCCCATTTCAATTTGTATTTGACAGAGTATTTGTCACCTATCTCCATAGAGTTCTGAAATATGACATGTAGAGCTGAAATCGCATGAGCGACCGGACCTCTCTCAAGGCAAAGTCTTTCAAAAACTGTTGGTTGTCTAGAGATATCTGACCAGTGCAGGGACTTAATATAACTACGCAACCTGGCGTGCTGGAGCCATGCACCCGGGGGAACAGGTGACGTGTGGTACAAGTCTTCCAGACTTCTTACATCCCGTGGAGTGATGTAATTGTGAATTGTTGGATGTGCTTTTCTGTGTACACCCAGAAAGGAATGTTCCCCACTCTCCATGCCAAAAGCCGGGTTATTAAATATTGGGGTTAGAGGGCCAGGGTTCGTGGTCATATGTAGCAACGAATTATGTTTCTTCATGAATAGTGATAATTGGGATATTATAAAGGAGGGGGGAGTCGGAGGTTTAGGATTAGGGAGCCAAACCCTTGCCAAAGGACATACAGTATCAAGTGCGTATTCTACTTCAACCCAACGTTGTGTGGCTGTTTGCCTGTACATATCCAAGATGCATTTACCTAAAGCAGCCTTATGGTAGATTAAGAAATTAGGCATGCCCACTCCTCCCTCCTTCGGCCTTCTACACAATGTGCTAAATGCTATCCTAGCTCTTTTATGTGTCCAGATATATCTGGTCAGGAGAGTCTTGAGTCTAGAAAAAAAGGATGCCGGAAGAAGGATCGGAATGGCTTGGAGAAAATACAAGATTCTAGGGAGTAGGTCCATTCTAACTGAGTGGATTCTACCCCACCAAGAGATCATGAGTCTATTCCAAGACCTAAGGTCTGCTTCCAAGGTAGTCAGTAAGGGCATGAAATTTCTGGCATATAGTTTCGAGGGGTCCCTAGTCAGTTTTACGCCTAAATATTTAATCTCATCTTGTTTCCATATGAATGGGAACTGTATTCTTATTAATTTAGCTACCAATTCCGGAATGGAGATGTTGAGTAACTCCGATTTGGACTCATTCATCTTGAAGTTGCTCAAGTCTCCATATATGTTTAATTCCTCCATTATGTTTGGTAGAGATATAAGGGGATTTGTCACAAACAAAAGCACATCGTCCGCAAATAATGCGAGCTTCTGCTCCGTGTCTCCTGTCTCCAACCCCCAAATTGACTTATTGGTCCGTAGAGCTCCCGCCAGGGATTCCATGCACAATATGTATATCAGAGGAGATAAAGGGCACCCCTGGCGTGTACCGTTATGAATGGGGAAGGGGTCCGAAAGGGATCCATTAACCCGCACTCGAGCTGATGGGGCAGTATAAAGGGCCTTAATTCTGTCTATCATCACCCCTCCTAATCCAATATGTTCTAAGGTGGTGAATAAGAAGTCCCATCGCACCCTGTCGAAGGCCTTCTCGGCGTCTATCGACAGGATGCACATGGGAACCCCCCTCCTCCTTGCTCCATCAATGACCGCAATGGACCGGATTATATTGTCGCGTGCTTCACGTCCCGGGACAAAACCCACCTGATCTGTATTTATTAGGGATGGAAGAAATTTTCTTAATCTATTTGAGAGCAACTTAGCGTAAATTTTAATATCTATATTCATAAGGGATATGGGTCTGTAACTACTGCAAAGTGACGGGTCCTTTCCAGGCTTCGGCAAGACCACTATGTGGGCCAATAAGGCCTGAGGAGGAAATACCTCCCCCTTGGAGATGCTGTTGCATACCTCCAGAAAGCGAGGGTTTAAATATTCCGCTAGAGATCTGTAGAAACCTGAAGAGTAACCGTCAGGGCCGGGGCTCTTTCCTGATTTAAGGGATTTCAATACTTCATCTAATTCTTCCATATTAAATTCCGAAGTCAATTCCTCTCTAATGTCTTTAGGCAAGGGGAGAGGGCCATTTTTCCCAATATAGTCCTTTAAATTACGGTCATAATTGACATCAATGGGCTTTTCTATATTATATAGGGATGAGTAGAAGGAACGGAAGCACTCCACTATGTCCCTAGTGGCATGCACCTTCGTCCCACCTGTCTTGGCCACATAAGAAACGTGGGTACATTGATTTCTAGGGTGAAGAGTTCGCGCTAATAGTCTCCCAGATTTATTTCCCAATAAATAAAATTTTGAATGCATTCTGTCTCTTTGGATTTTATCTTTTTGATCCAATATTGCGAGGAGTTTATGACGAGCTGTGGATAATTGGGTCGTCAAGATGGGTGTTGGATTCTGTTTATGGAGACCTTCCAGCTGAGAAATCTCCCGGAGTAAGTCCCTCACCTCTTGAGATCTTAACCTCTTTAGCCTTGAACCATGGGATATTAAAACACCCCGAAGTACTGCCTTAAGGGCTTCCCATTGTATTGGACGTGAGGTAGTGTCCCTTGCATGATCTGCATTAAAGTTTTGGATAGTGGAAACCAAATCCTTAAGGCAAGTTGGGTCTCTTAGTAAGTATTCATTAAGGCGCCAAGTGTATTCTTTTCTATCCTGGGGCCCCATCCTTAAGGTTAAATATATCGGTGCATGATCTGAGTGTATTATGTTGCCTATGTATGACTTGACCTCATAATCTAGGAGGGACTGGGATATGTGGAATCTGTCTATCCTGCTGTATACTGAATGTGTGTGGGAAAAAAAAGTAAAGTCTCGTTCCCCAGGGTGCAATAACCTCCATATGTCTACTGTGCGCAGCGACTCAAGATATCCTGCTAAACGTTGGAGAGACGGCACAGGGAGGCAAGACCTACCTGAAGAGGTGTCTACTTTCGGATCGATAGGGTGGTTGAAGTCACCTCCCAGTATGATGGGGACTTGTCCTGCGAATTTCTCCAACAGGCTTTTGACTTTCGAGCCAAATCTCAGCATATGTCTGTTGGGAAAATATACGTTAGCCAGAATATATAAGCGGGAAGACCAGTTAATTTTTAAAAAGACATATCGACCTGCAGGGTCGATTTCCTGTTCCAAGATCTCTGGGGAAAAAGATTTGTGGAATGCCACAGAGACTCCCCTAGATTTAGATGTAGGGTTGGTACTATGGAACCAAGTTGGAAAGTCCCGGGAGCTGCAGACAGGGGGAGCATCCGTTCTAAAGTGGGTCTCCTGCAGCAGTAACACATGAATCCTGGATTTTTTTGCTGTCATTAGTATTTGGCGTCGTTTTTCAGGCTTATTCAAGCCTCTCACATTTAGTGAGCAACACCTAATTTCCGACATATCGTGATCATCCCCACATGGGCCACTTTCGAGTAACGACTAAAGAGAGACAGGAAAGACCAATGAAGAGAGTATAGAGAAGAAGTAGGAGAAAGAGAAGAAGAGAAAGAAGGGTAGTGGGTAAAAACCCAACAGAGGAGTCCCATGTCAGGCCGTAGCTGTGACATGGGAAAAGGTGCAGAATATGGACAAACCTTGTCCAGCACTTGGGAGACGTGAGATGACTGGGGAGCAGGTGAGCCCACCGCGCACCTCCAGCCGTCCCACCTCACAGTTTATAAAATGTTATAATTAACTTATTTAAGTTGCCTTAGTTCAGTAACACATAACTATATGGGCGGTTAACTAACTAAAGAGTTTGGCCCTGAAAACCAATTATTGCCAATAGAGGAGACTATTATACTCGGTGAGTATCTAGAACATCTTCTAACATACATAAACGGAAAAGAGGGGTATAGACAAGGAGAGAAGAATGATAGGATTTTGGTAAGGAATCATAGGGCAGGGATTACAAGGGTTGAATGGAAATACAGGAAAAGGGATAAACACATAAGTCATATACAGAGGATGTCTTCATAAATCTTACATGAGTCTTCTCCACCAGTAGCAAGGGGATAGGTATAACAGTAGGAAACAGTGAGATTTAGAGTGGATTGATGGCATGGGAGAATCTGAATGTGTCAAGAGAGAAGAGTAGATGGGGAATTATTGGGCAAGGGATAGAGTGAGGAATGTGGAGTAGAAGAAAGAGCATGGGGAAGGGGGGGAAGGGAGAGCATAAGAGTAGGGATAAAGAGGGAGGGAGGAAGGAAGATGTGAGAAAAGGGAGTGGGGGGAAAAAGGGGGGGAGGGTGGTTAGAGAAGATATCACTTTACATATCTAACAATAATGAAGAGAGTAATCCTCGGATTGTTCTGTTGACAGTTAAACTAAACCAAGCCAGCAACAGGCTAGTTATGTCTCCAGGGACATCCAAACCAACAGGGTCATGTCCTCAACTATGTATCGTGCGCCGAGACTCGCATCATGTCCATTCAGGTCAGGGCTCCTCCGGCGTGTCCAGCCCTGGGTGATCTGCTCCATAGCAGTGGTGGGTCAGGAAGGGCCTGCAACCTGGGCCAATCTGGTAGATCAATCATGGGCAAGTCAAAGGCTCTTGTGAATGAGGGGAGATCTCCTATCTTCCTGAGAGAGGCTGAGCGGCCGTCTTTAGAGGCTATTAGTTGAAAAGGAAAGCCCCATCTATACTTTATTTCCTTGTCTTTCAGGAGATTCAGTAAGGGCCGGAGTCCCCTACGTTGCAGGAGGGTTCTTCTGGCCAGATCAGGGAGCAGTGAAATGGTGTAGTTTTCAAAGGTGATGGAATTGGATTGTCGTGCAGCTGTCATTATGGCATCCTTAATGGAGTAAAAATGAATCCTGCACACTATGACCCTTGGGAATGCCTCAGGTGATGGTCTAGGGGCTAAGGCCCTGTGAACTCTGTCCAGGTCGATATCGGGGCCCTCCAGGTCACCCAACAACTGTTTGAATAATCTCTGAACAGTCTTTGGCAGGTCCACAGGCGAGACAGATTCTGGAAGCCCCCTAATCCGTATATTGTTTCTACGGTTCCTGTTCCCAGGTCTTCCTGACTATATAGGAGATCTTCTAGAAGGGCAGTATGTGATTCTAATGTCTCCCTGTGGGCTCTAAGCTCATCCAGGACCGCGTCCTGAGCCCTCTCCACCTCCTCCACCCTGCTAGTGAATTCTTGTTTTAGTGTCTGTATCTCTGATTTATATGAATTCTCCAATCTACATGCAAATCTCTCAAGATCCATTTTTGTTGGTAGATTTTTTATATAGTTACTTATCTCCAAGTTAGAAGCATTCTCCGGGGGTAGCTGGGGTCCTCCCATGGCCTCATCCTGTGCTGAGTCATCTCTGAGGCAGTCGAAGCGGTTTCCCCTCTGTCTGTTGCTCCGCTCTGATCTGGGAGCTGCCTCGCGCTGTGAGGAAGACGCGGCCGCCATTTTGGAGGGAGACTGTGTCTGGGAGCGTCCTTTCCAGACCGGAGGAATCGATCTATGGCTCCTCTGTGTGGCGTTTCAGCGGTTCCGGAGGCTCCTGGACCCTTCTTGCTTTTGCCCATTCAAGTTTGGAGGCGAACTGTGAGGTAGGGAAGCGGCTCGGTCAGTGGCGGGAAGCGGAGCTCCTTCACCGCGCTGCTTCTCCAGTCATGGGTAAACCACGCCCCCGTCAGCATGAGTTTTGTAAGGTGTGTGATGGCTCCCTGCGTTTTTGGCTGCGTTTTTGAATCTGCACCTAAAAATAGTGCTTGTAGTATTTTTTTGAGCGTTTTGAAAAACGCATGCGTTTTTGTAGAAAACGCATGCGTTTTTATAACATGGGTTCCTATGGAAAACGCATGCAAAAACGCATGTACAGTTAGTACCTTTTAGTGCCATTCAAAAACGCATGCGTTTCCCATAGGAGCCCATGTTAAAAAAAACGCATGCGTTTCCGGAAAAACGCATGCGTTTTTTTAACATGGGCTCCTATGGGAACGCATGCGTTTTTGAATGGCACTAAAAGGTACTAACTGTACATGCGTTTTTGCATGCGTTTTCCATAGGAACCCATGTTATAAAAACGCATGCGTTTTTGTATATGCTCCAAAAACGCATGGGACAGTCACACATGCTTTTTGGCTATTAGGGCATGCGTTTTTTAACATGGGGGCCTATGGGTGCGTTTTTTACATGCGTTTTTGAAAACGCAGGTCTCCAAAAATGCATGTGAAAAATGGTACTGTGACCACAGCCTAACTGCAGTTTAAAGACATGCCGGAAAAAGCAGATTTGAAGGATCTGGATGAAAACGCAAGTGCCAGACATGTCCTGATCGCTATTAACAATGCATTGTACAGAATGCAATGTTACCGGATCCAGCTGTTTCAAAAAAAGCGGAATTCTGCCGGATTTGAAAAAACGCTGATGTGAAAGTAGCCTTAGGCTAGGGTCACTAGCGTTGTAGCCTCCGCCATGGAGGGGGGGGGGTTCGTCAAAAAGTAGGATTCCGGCAGCATTAGGTCAGCATTACTGTAGTGTAACGCTGCCTTAACGCTACCAATAGAATCCTATGCCTGACGGATTCCCAAGCGCATGCAAACACCGATTCATAAGTGCCGGAGTTTGAAATCTTAAATATGGACGGATAGGTATGGTCCGTGCTGCTGAATACAAAATAACAAGACGTCCAAGTAGAAGTGATCGATTCCTTTATTCCATGCCCTACATGTTTCAAGGCTGTCCCTTGATTATTGATGGCGTTGCTCCTGAGGAAGAGGCTGGGACAGCCTTGAAATGCGTAGGGAATTGGAATTAAGGCACCGATCACTTTTACTTGGACGTCTTGTAATTTTGTATTCAGCAGCGTTGACTGTACCTATCCATCCATGTTGATGTTTATTTGCCACCTCGAGTGGGTATCCTGCGGCAGCTGATAAACTAAGCATTGATACCAGTTATGGATCTCACAACTGGATAATGTGAGCAGTTTGATGTATTAGGGTGCGTGCACACGATCAGGATACACAGCATTTTTGATGCAGCGTCTTTGTTCTGCGTCCAAAACGCTGCGTAGTACAGTATCAGCATAGTGGATGGGATTTCAAGAAATCCCATCCTCACTATGCATAACCAGCCCGCAGCGTCTTTGAAGCTGCGGTGCGGGTTGCCGGCAGTCCGCTCCTCCGCAGCATGTTCATTTCATGCTGCGGAGTCGGAAGCGGCTGCCACAGAGAGACTGCAGGGAGAAGCAGCCCCGCACCCGCCGCAAATGGCGAGTACGGGGCGGCTGCGGTCTCTCTGCGGCCACCCGCGGCTTCCCTCAGATCAGGAAGAGCTGCGTCCAACACGCAGCTCCTCCGGACCGTGAGGACATACCCTTAATCTTTCCAGTTTACTTGGGAGATTCGACCCATTGTGCCCTTGTCTACCCCAATTTAGGAGTTTGAAATCTTGTGCTATCTTGTAGTGCACAGGAAAACGCGGTTTGCAGCTACGAAATAACGCGAGATTTCAATCTTTTGGACTTTTGCGCCTGGCAAGGTGAGTAAAAGTGGAGCGAAATAACGCCAAAAGGATTAAGGGTAAGGCCCCTTTCACATCAGCGTTTTTTTCAAATCGCGGCAGATGCGGTGAAAAAAAACACATCTGCCGCGATTACTGCATACCGGCTGCACTTGCGGCACAGTTGCGGCAAGCCCCATACAATGTATAGGCGGGCTTGCGGCAGGTGCGGCAAGTGCGGTTTTGGCACTTGCAGCAGGTGCGGCCACGAAAAAAAAACGCAGTCAGCCGCGATTTGAAAAAAACGCTGATGTGAAAGGGGCCTAAGTTCACATCTAACACAGTGCTTTGCATTTGGATGCAATGCGTTTTGCACTGCATTACTGCAAAAAAACGCATTGAAACGCTTGAGTTTTTTCTCCCATAGACTTACATTGTAAAAACCAGCAACGTTTCCTGTGCGCTGGGTAAAAACACATGCATTCAAACGCAACCGCATTTTGCGGTGTGTTTTTACCATGTTTGTATGTGTTTTTACAATGTGAGTCGATGGGAGAAAAAATACATGTGTTTCAATGCTTTTTTTTGCGGTAACGCAGTGAAAAACGCAATCCATTCAAAACGCAGATGTGAAAAGGCCCTAACATGTTCTTTCTTTTTATGGACTCTATTTTCAGCCAAAAAGCAGATGCATAAAAAGCGCAGTGTGTGAATGGAATATAGTGAAATGTGTTGACTTGGCTCTGACAGACACTGCGTTTCACTGCAATAGTGGATCTGTACAAAGCACAGCAATAGCGCATTGTGTGAACATAGCCTAACACAACATTGCAAAACACGGATGCAAAAAAATGGATCAGAACGGTGAGTGTGAATACAGCCTGCAGCCAGTTTAGGGCTACGTTCACACATTGCGTATTTTTTCTGCTTTTTCTGTAATTGTGCTTTTTTACACGCTGTTTTTGAAAAAAAAAAAAAACGCAGCTCCATGCACACACTGCACTTTCTTCTGCATTTTTCTCTGTGCTTTTTCAAAGCCCATTTTATCATGTGGGCAATGGAAAAATGCAGAGAAAAACTGCAGAAAGAATTGACCAACTTATTCTTTTTATGTGCGAATTTTTGAAGTGAAAGGCTGCGTTCACACATTGCGTATTTTGCGCACGCTTTTCAAAAATACGCAATGTGCCTTGTGTCTGCCGTCAAAGTGAATGGGAAAAATATGTGGTAAACCTCCTGCCAAGGAAAAAGCCCCCCTAATGGTACCGTCACACGGGGAGATCTCGCCGGCGATGTTGCGGCGATCTCATGAACGCGCACATCGCTGCAGCATCGCTCGTGAGAAGTCACACGTAGCAATCTTACAGTCAACCCAGGTCGAACCGGCGATTCAGGAATCGCCTGAAACAACCTTGAAGCGATGTTGGTTTTCAGATCGCCGTGTCACACAGCACCACCTCACCTTCAATGTGGCATACAGAATGGATCGCCTGAACACAGACATCGCCTGTGCCATTGCTATCGCCGCGTCACACGGCAGTAGGCATACGGATCGCTCAAGCTACATCGCCTGATTTCCCAACACTGTTGGGAAATCTCTGAACTCAGAAACAGAGATTAATCGCCGTTCAGTTGCCTCGTTACACGCGGCGACGCACAGGCGATGTCGCTTCAACATCGCCTGAACAGGCAGATCTCTGCGACATCGCCGGCGATATCTCCCCGTGTGACGGTACCATTAGGAGTTTTTTGTCCACATTCACACAGTGCGTGTAGTCATCTGTTTTTTGCTGTGTAAAACAAATCACTCAAGGTACCGTTACATGGGGCGATTGTTGCCTGCAACATTGCTGAACAGTCCCGGTCCAGCGATATTGCTGTGTGACCGCACAATGCAACTGATAAGTCGCTGGATCGCAGTTGACAGCTTTACCAACATGTTGGTAAAACCTGGTGATGTTGCTCCAGCGATCTGGTAACATCGCCCCGTGTAACACGGTGATAGCAATGTTGCTAGTGATGCTGCCTATTCGCAACATTGATGCTTATCGCTTGCTGGGTTGTGCAACTGATGTACCATATATCATTTGATGGACCCCATCTAGGCACTTTATTTCTATACCCTGTGCTAACAGTGTGTGTTGGCGGCTACCCTTGTCGCCCTGTCTGTAATTGTATTTGGTTCATGTTTTAGCAGATGGTGTCACAATAAACTGAGCACTTGCATTCCATTCCATCTGCTGAATTCTTACTTTAGCTAGTCCCCTTACTTAAGGGACACATTAATTAGAGAGAAACTGAGTCCTAAGTGACAAAAGCAATGTAGAAAGTGTGAATCCAACAGGTTATATGACATTACATTAATAGGACTGGATATAGATCATATATGTAGGGGATCCCACCAATAGAATTCTAAGTGAACAGGCGCTGTAAAGACAATCTCTGTATCAGAGCGCACAAATCCCGATATACTGTAGTTGTACATAGCTATTATAAGATCAAGATGGCGTCCAGTAGTGAAGGTAGGTGAGGGCAGCATCACGTGTACTCCTCACTGTGGCAAGGTGTGCGTGACGTCACACGCCCTATACTGACGAAGCTTCTGTCTCCACCCCCTTAGTAAGTGCTTTATTGCTGTCTATGCATCACAATCACATCAATCACAGATACAGACCTGCCCTGATTGGTTGCTTTGGTGGCGGAGGCTCCGCCCCTCCCGATGATGTCACCTCCTCTTCCTCGTGGGTTGCGCCATTGGCGGAGAAGCGGCTGAGGGATGGGCCTTGTCCTTGGAGAGCTGGATTTATTCCGTTTACTAGTTGGTGAACTGGTGAGTTACATCATGGGGCAATGGGTGTTGATAACAGAGAGCAATAGCCTGATTCCTCGCACTGGCGGCTAATGGGGAGGGGAGAGAGGGGAGGGAATGCCCCTCATACTCCACACTCAGAGCGGTTACTCGTGGAGACAGAACGTCTGGGTTATCTGCTCATTTCAGGGCTTCTCAGGCTTTGTTCACACACAATTTCGGGAGTTTTTTACCTCAGCGTTTGGTGAGGTTTTTTTTTACCTCAGCGTTTGGTGAGGTTTTTTTACCTCAGCGTTTGGTGAGGTTTTTTTTACCTCAGCGTTTGGTGAGGTGTTTTTACCTCAGCGTTTGGTGAGGTGTTTTTTACCTCAGCGTTTGTGGGGTTTTTTACCTCAGCGTTTGGTGGGGTTTTTTACCTCAGCGTTTGGTGAGGTTTTTTTTACCTCAGCGTTTGGTGAGGTTTTTTTTACCTCAGCGTTTGGTGAGGTTTTTTTTACCTCAGCGTTTGGTGAGGTTTTTTTTACCTCAGCGTTTGGTGAGGTTTTTTTTACCTCAGCGTTTGGTGGTTTTTTTTTTACCTCAGCGTTTGGTGGGGTTTTTTACCTCAGCGTTTGGTGGGGTTTTTACCTCAGCGTTTGGTGGTTTTTTTTACCTCAGTATTTGTAGCCAAAACCAGGAGTGGAACAATCGGGGGGACAAGTATAATAGAAACATGTCACCACTTCTATATTTATCACCCTCTCCTTGCAAATCCTGGAGCTAAAAAACTCACTAAGGCTACCTTCACATTTGCGTTCCCCTCCGCAGCGTTCTGCGGAAGGGATTCGCAATGTGACCGCAGCACCACAAGCCTGTATCTTTATAATGGGAACGCGCGATGCTGCGCTTGACTGCGCATGACCATGCGCACCCATTCACTGCCATATGTGATCTGTGCGCAGGCGGATGCCTGCGCACAAATCACCCAGTCTCGTCCGCACCAGAAATGCAACATGTCACGTTCGTGGTGCGGACAAGACTAGGTGATTTGTGCGCAGGCATCCGCCTGTGCACAGATCCCATATGGCGGTGAATGGGTGCACACAGTCATGCGCAGGCAAGCGCAGCACCGTGCGCTCCCATTATAAAGATCGGGGCTTGCGGTGCTGCGGTCACATTGTGGATCCCCTCCACAGAACGCAAATGTGAAGGTAGCCTAAATACCCAATGTGTGCACGTGGCTTTGTGTGAGACACATTGTGCTGTACATTGCCATCATTCATTCTTCCACAGTGACCTAAAAAACAGGTCCAAAGTGCTGTGGAATAGCAAAAAAAGTAAATTTCATGTTGTTCTTATTCACCAGTTCCCTATATGAGGTGTCTGATGCCTCAGGATGGTGCAAACGTGGAATCTTTAGGGTTTGTCCCCACAGGACGTTTGAGCCGTCCTCAACTGCAGCAAAACCTGAACTGGTTTCAAAGATCCTAGAGTCCTTGCCAGGAGATTTGCTGACTTCAGGTCCTGCGTTTTTTGTGCGTTTTTGCTGCGTTTTTGATGCTGCGTTTTTCCTGCGTTTTTTCCATTGACTGCACCAAACACACAGGAATAATAGAGCATGTCAATTCTTTCCCATTCGCACCAAAAACTCAGGGATTTGACAGTTCTTGACACTTGCAAAACCAATGTGTGGGCACAGCATTTCTGTGAAACACATTGGTTTTGCTGGGAATCAAAACCACAGAAACAAATTATCATACATTACCATAAAACCAATGGTAAACCGCAGGAAAAACGCACTGTGTGCACATACCCTTAAGGCTTCATTCACACACACTGTTCTTATTCCATTATTTGCAGTGCACTGTTCAAAGGAGATCACTCAAATGGATCCCAGCAAAGTCTATGGGATTTCAGTTTTTTCCATTCAGACCGAGAACATGTGGTGTGTTCTTTTTTTTTTTTTTTTACTAGAAAAGTGCATGTTAGTTCCTGTGGCGTTTTTTTCCATAGGGAACCATTCTAAATGGAGGGAAAAAAAACCACAGCAACAAAATGCAGAAAAAAAACAGATCAAAAACACAGTGTGTGAATAGGTGATATGTTTTGTTAAAAAGCGGATTAGTTTTGCAGCTGAAAAATGGAGCCAAAAAGAGGGTCAAAAATGGTGTGTGTGGGGGGGCGTGGCCTGGACGCAGATGGCGCCGGTCGCATAAAGGAGCTGCTCCACAGAGATCCTGCCTGCTGGCTCCGAAAAACTCGTCCGTGCCTGTTGATTGCCCCTGCCTGATCCTTCTGTTGCCTGGAGTCTCTGGAGATGCCGCGGACTACTCCACGGCGCCGTGGCGAGACGCAAAAAGGTAACGGACTTCTTCCCTGTGGAACAACAGCCTGCGCTCTCACCTAAAATGGCGCCGGCTTCCCATGCTGCGTCCTCGTCCCGCGGCTCCCGCTGCCCCAGGGAGTGGGGGGGACTAGGGGAGGAGGATGCTCCCATCACCCACTCTACTCTGCAGGTGATGCTGGATGACACCCTAAGGGAGTCGCTGGGCTCATTGAGACACTCTCTCCAAGATGATATGCGCACTATGATTGGGGAGATGAAGGAGGAAATGGCATCTCTGGGACATCGCACTAAACGCTTAGAATACAAGATGGGGGAGTATGCTGATGCGCACAACGCCCTGGTCGCAGATCACAAGTCTCTGGAGAAAGTTGTTTTTTCCATGCAGGATCGCATGTGTGCTATGGAGGACAGGCTGAGGCTGAACAATGTAAAGATAAGAGGCATTGCGGAGACAGTTGATGAGGGAGATCTTCCGCAGACTATTGCAGACTTTTTACAACATCTGCTGCCTCATGTGCCCCCTCCGGAACTCCAGGTGGTGAAGATCTATAGATTGCCCAGATCTCTTGAGAGCTCCCCAGAGATGTTCTGGTCACTATGCTTAGGGGCTCTACTCGGGATGGGGTCCTCCAGGCTATGCGGAAAGCTCCTCCCAAGGACTTCCCCCTATTGGGATCTGAAAAAGTGTTCCCTGAGCTGTCACCAGGCACAATGTCCCGGCGGCGGACTTTGCCCCCCTATGCGCCATACTCCGAGAGAGGGGCCTGATGTACAACTGGGGTACCCCTGTCTCGGTGAACTTTAGGTACAAGGGTTCCCGTCAGGTATTTACCTCCCCCAAACAACTGAGCAACGCTCTAAAGTCGTGGAATATGCTCCCACCGAGTGCCTCCTCGTCTCCTCGCCCAGCCACGTCCCCTCGCCCAGCCACCTCCACTGAAGGGGACCGGGAGGGTTCGGTCTAAACTTTGCTGCCTGTACTGTTTGGACTATCGCTTACTATGCTGCATCGGATCTCGGGCGGATGCTTTCCTTGAGCCGCTTGGTCGTTTACAAGCGGTAGTGAAGGGGGTTTTCTCTCCTGTCTCCCTGTTCATCTGGGTACGGAGCTGGTGGTTCCCCCCTCCCCCACGACAGGCAGGAGCCTGTCACATCAAGCACATATTTGTCTCTTTGACAACCTACAAATAGAGGCATAAATACCTCCCATATAATGATAAGAAGTAGAGAGCCTCTGAGCCAATCCAAAATGCTATAAAGTTTTTATTAAATAGAGATAAGAGAACAAGATTTATTTACAAACATTCATGTTTGGTGATAGAAAAACAAAGGCAAGAAAACCCCATTAAAAACAAATCAAATCACCATGCAAGAAAGGGGGAACTCAAACTACTGGCTCACCAGCAACGACCCTTTTGGAAACCAAAGTGGATCGCTGACAACCTGAATAAGTATCAGACCAACAAAAGTGGTGCACAGTTAGTACTACAAGGACCAGACAACCAAAGAGATCTATTACAAAGTGTAGATTACACTACCACCCTCAAATAAGGGACCTCAGGCAAAATTAGAGTTAGGTTATATTATCAGTATAGCCAGTTACCTTGAGACATGGTGAACCTGGTAGATCAAGCGCCCCCCGCCTCAACACGTGTTTCTCCCGTTCAGGCTTCGTCAGGAGGCTATCAAATAAGGATAGTCTGCTCCCCTAAGTAGTCCCCTCACAGGTGAATTGGGTCAATAATCAAGTAATACCAATGGCCTGTTCCATAACATCTATGCGGCCAGACAGCCCCGGAAGTCCCGCCCAGGGAAGAGAGACCGAACCTGATTGCGCGTGAGCGCTTAATTGGCAGGGATCACAAGCGGACCCTAGCAACCGCGGGCACTGACGCAACGCTCTCCAGGTATGATGGGAGCCGCGTCATCGGTCCCCGACCGAGCGCGCACCGGAAGTGACGCGGCGGAGGAACAACGTCATCCGCTGCGTCACCACGGCAACGCACACAGCCAGAGACCGCGACACGGCGCACAGCGCATGCGCCGAGAGCGTACGGCCACACAACTCAATGCTGCCATGGAAACCCAGGCCGATCATGTATATTGGCAGTAAGCATTACTATAGGAGAAGACCTCCTGTCTGCCGGCAAAGTGGTATGTAATAAACATGTCAAAACATCAGTAAGCCCATAAAGGGAAAGAGGAACCCGATCTTTCATTAGTACAAATATAAGAAGATCATATAGGTATATTAAATACATTTCTCCAAGAGCCCTCAACATCTGCTGCTAGAACTTAATTACAAATGAAGGGAAGGATATACCCATTAGATAAAAAGATAAGGGAAACCCCAAATGTGCACAAAAATTCAGCACAAGATACTAAATGAGCAAAAAAAAAAAAATTGAATGACATGAACCACCCCCCTAGCAAAAAGGCTTAAACAGCCAAGACAAAAAGACCCCTAAATATAAACACCATAGAATAAATCATAGACAGAATCATCCACCCTCGCCCACAAATATTACAGTCAGGGAATACAACGATATTCCCACGAAAAATCCGGATCTTCATGGCACGTTCACTGTCGGGACGATTTCTTCCAATTTCCAAAATGACAAGCGACACCAGAACCGGATACAAAGAGCGTGGAACATGGAGAGGTGGAAGAAAGCCCACAAACAGATGAAGGGAACTAGTCAGGAAACAAAACACAAAAATTAAAAACTGTACTTAAAACAGTAATAAAAACATAGGTGACCAAAATGAGAAAAAAGGAAAAATTAGAAAAATTAGAAAAATTACAGGAACGATTTAAAACTCACTGCTTCATTCAAACCATGTGGTGAAACGGTGTTCAAAAGAACCATCCAGCGGGTTTCTTTCTGGAGGAGAAGCTTTTGAACATCACCACCCCTAGACCCCAAATATGCTCGATCAATGCCCCTAAAGGACAAACCTCTAGGATTGGAACCGTGGAACCTCAGAAAATGCTTCGGTAAAGTTTTTAATTTTTCAATTTTAGACACATCAGTTATACCAGCAGCATTCCTGATGTCCCTTACATGTTCCTTGGCACGATCCTTCAGTGCCCGTGAGGTCAACCCCACATAAATGAGTTTACAGGGCATGTGGCATGATAAATAATTGCCTCGGTATTACATGTAATGTGATGAACTATTTTGAAGGTTTTTGATCCATCGAAGTTCTCAAAGCTAGAGCTCTTTGGGACAAATGTGCAGATAGAACAATTACCGCAGGGAAATGAACCCCATGGTGGACCTCGACTACCGAAGAGAAATTTCTTACGGGGCGGTATGTAGTGGCTAGCTGTCAGCAGATCTTTCAGATTTTTAGACCGTCTCCACGTAATCGCTGGTGCTTTAGTCAAGACACCCGCCAGGTCACTGTCTGAGAGGAGTACCTGCCAGTGCTTAGAAAAGGGGGAATATAATAATAATATCGTTGTATTCCCTGACTAATATTTGTGGGCGAGGGTGGATGATTCTGTCTATGATTTATTCTATGGTGTTTATATTTAGGGGTCTTTTTGTCTTGGCTGTTTAAGCCTTTTTGCTAGGGGGGTGGTTCATGTCATTCAATTTTTTTTTTTTTGCTCATTTAGTATCTTGTGCTGAATTTTTGTGCACATTTGGGGTTTCCCTTGTCTTTTTATCTAATGGGTATATCCTTCCCTTCATTTGTAATTAAGTTCTAGCAGCAGATGTTGAGGGCTCTTGGAGAAATGTATTTAATATACCTATATGATCTTCTTATATTTGTACTAATGAAAGATCGGGTTCCTCTTTCCCTTTATGGGCTTACTGATGTTTTGACATGTTTATTACATACCACTTTGCCGGCAGACAGGAGGTCTTCTCCTATAGTAATGCTTACTGCCAATATACATGATCGGCCTGGGTTTCCATGGCAGCATTGAGTTGTGTGGCCGTACGCTCTCGGCGCATGCGCTGTGCGCCGTGTCGCGGTCTCTGGCTGTGTGCGTTGCCGTGGTGACGCGGCGGATGACGTTGTTCCTCCGCCGCGTCACTTCCGGTGCGCGCTCGGTCGGGGACCGATGACGCGGCTCCCATCATACCTGGAGAGCGTCGCGTCAGTGCCCGCGGTTGCTAGGGTCCGCTTGTGATCCCTGCCAATTAAGCGCTCACGCGCAATCAGGTTCGGTCTCTCTTCCCTGGGCGGGACTTCCGGGGCTGTCTGGCCGCATAGATGTTATGGAACAGGCCATTGGTATTACTTGATTATTGACCCAATTCACCTGTGAGGGGACTACTTAGGGGAGCAGACTATCCTTATTTGATAGCCTCCTGACGAAGCCTGAACGGGAGAAACACGTGTTGAGGCGGGGGGCGCTTGATCTACCAGGTTCACCATGTCTCAAGGTAACTGGCTATACTGATAATATAACCTAACTCTAATTTTGCCTGAGGTCCCCTTATTTGAGGGTGGTAGTGTAATCTACACTTTGTAATAGATCTCTTTGGTTGTCTGGTCCTTGTAGTACTAACTGTGCACCACTTTTGTTGGTCTGATACTTATTCAGGTTGTCAGCGATCCACTTTGGTTTCCAAAAGGGTCGTTGCTGGTGAGCCAGTAGTTTGAGTTCCCCCTTTCTTGCATGGTGATTTGATTTGTTTTTAATGGGGTTTTCTTGCCTTTGTTTTTCTATCACCAAACATGAATGTTTGTAAATAATCTTGTTCTCTTATCTCTATTTAATAAAAACTTTATAGCATTTTGGATTGGCTCAGAGGCTCTCTACTTCTTATCATTATATGGGAGGTATTTATGCCTCTATTTGTAGGTTGTCATATTTGATTGTCCATTCCTAGGACCCTTGAGGTCTAAAAATTGTAGGTTTTATTATATTTGTCTCTTTGTTTGAATTAGTCTGTTTCTGTCCTTTCCTTTCTTCTCTGTGTTCTCCCCCCCCCCCCCCCCCCCTTTCTCTCTCCTCCCTTCTTTTTTCTCCCTTTCTCGCCCTCCATTCCCCTTTTTTCTGACCCTGGTCCCGGCTCGCCGTGGGGCCTCTGATTGTTTAAGGATGTCACTGAAATTACTCTCTCAATGTGAGAGGCCTCAACTCCCCAGCAAAACAATCTTTCCTCTGGGGAGAGGCCCGCAGGTCAGGAGCAGACGTTCTTTGCCTACAAGAGACTCATCTTTTGAAAGACGATAACCATAGACTTTGCCACAAAGACTTCTCTAGAGCCTTTTTTGCGAACGCCCCTAATAAAAAGGCGGAGTTTGTATGCTGCTTCGCAATTCTGTACAGTTCCAGTTGGTGGAGATGCATGCGGACACAGACGGCAGGTACATTATCTTGATCTGCTCTGCATCGGGGGTCGTGATGACCCTGGCTACTGTTTATACCCCAAATGACGGCCAGATAAGATACGTCCGTTCGTTCCTGGTAAGGTGAGGCAGGTATCCCGGGATTATGTTTGAGGCTGCTTTCACATAACGATTTTTCTAAATCCGATGCTGTCCGATGAAAATCGGACAGCATCGGATCCGAATTTGGACCCCATGCATCCCTATGGGGATCGGACCGAATCGGATGTGCACTAAATGCCATCCGATTTGGTCCGATCCGATTCTGTCCGATTTTATTATCGGTGCAAAAATCGGAGCTTGCTCCGATTTTTGCACCGAAAATAAAATCTGACAGATTCGGATCGGACCAAATCGGATGGCATTTAGTGCACATCCGATTAGGTCCGATCCCTATAACATGGGGCCCTATGGAGAAGGGTCCGAGGAAACATCTGATGTCTCCTCGGACCCCGTTTTACTGTACTGAGCATGCTCAGTACAGTAAAACTGCTCCTAACTAGGAGCATAAGGGTTAAAAAAAAAAAAAAAGGTTATTCTCACCTCCCCCCGAGCCCCCGCCGTCTTCCGCCATCTTCTTTGAGGCTCCCGGTGGCTTCCGCAGGCTGCCGGTGTCAGCAGAGGGCTTCCTCTGCTGTACAGGACCTGCGGTGATGTCACAGTCATGTGACCGCGGGTTACCATGGTGAACCCACGGTCACGTGACTGTGACATCACCGCAGGTCCTGAACAACAGAGGAAGCGCTCTGCTGACACCGGCAGCCTGCGGGAGCCACCGGGAGCCTCCAAGAAGATGGCGGAAGACGGCGGGGGCTCGGGGAGAGGTGAGAATAACCTTTTTTTTTTTTTTCTTTTTTTCACCCCGCAGGGAACGATTTTATGCCGGAATCGGGTGCCTATTTGGCACCCGATTCCAGGCATCAGAAGGGAGCCGATGCTGTCCGATTTATATCGGACAGCATCGGCTCCCTCAAAATCGTTATGTGAAAGTAGCCTGATCTGCGGCGATTTTAACGTCGTCCCCATTCGACGGTTGGACTGTTCCACGTCTGGGAGACTGGGGGACCGAGAACTTGACCCTTTGTGCAGGGAGCTTCGCTTGCATGATGTGTGGAGGTACCTCCATGCCTCCGAGAGGGACTACTTTTTCTCCCACAGGCACAGGTCGTACTCTAGAATTGATTTCCTTCTGGTCAACGACGATGCTCTGTTGGCCTGTGCGAAGTTGGGGGACATCACGTGGTCCGACCACGCCCCGGTATCTCTTGAGATCTTGCTGGGGGATAGACCTCCACCCTCTCGCAACTGGAAACTCAATGCCAGCTTGCTGTCAAGTTGGGGAGCCCTGGGGGACTTCGGACGTCACTTAACTGAATTTTTTACAGATAATGACAACGGGGAGGTGATAGACGAGACATTGTGGGCCTCACACAAGGCGGTCGTCCGCGGGCTGTTCATCCAGCGTGCGGATCGACTCAAAAAGGCGGCCACCGCGCTGCGTACGGACCTCCTTGTGGAGCTCCGGAGCGTGGAGGAGAGAAATAAGCAATCGCCCTCCCCTGTACTTTGCTCCCAAATATTCTATGTCCGTAGCCGCCTGAGGACTGCCTTGCTGGAACAACACGAGAGGGCGCTTAGACGGTCTAAAACTGCATTTTACAAAGCCGGGGATAGGGCTGGTGCTCTGCTTTCCAGAAGGATTAGAAAAAGGGCGGCTTGTGCTGCCATAGGGTGCTTGAGGGGGGGATAGGGTGCTTGAGGGGTTGGCTCCGAGATTCGAAACCCACAAAGCATTGCCGACGCGTTTGCGGCCTACTACGCTAAGCTCTACAACCTCAGACGACGGCGACATGCCTCAACCTACGTCTGACCTTTATTACTGACTCCCTATCCGCCCTGGACCTGCCGGCTCTGTCGGCGTCCCAGCTATCTCAATTGAATTCCCCCTTCACTGAAGAAGAGGTATTAAAAGTGATTAAAGCCTCAAAGAGCCTTTCAGCGCCTGTGCCAGACTGCTTTCCGAACGAATATCTCAAATCTTTCGCCCACATTCTGGCTCCCTATTTACTTAGAGTGTTTAATTTCTGTCAGAGGAGTGGTGTCATTGCCCCCTATTTTTTGGAGGCCACGATAGTTACTATCCCCAAGCCCGGTAAACCTACAGACTCCCCGTCCAACTACCGTCCGATCTCTTTGCTGAACAGCGATGTAAAGATCTTCGCTAAACTGCTTGCAGCTAAAGACGTGAAAGCTACCACTTCGGGGATAGTTTTAAAATAATCTTTTATTTTATTTTTTTTAAAAATGACTGGTCAAGTCTAACATAGTATACAAAAAAGTGAACAAACAGGTGTATTATACAAATTCACTTAAGGACAACAGCACATAACAATATATGTACCCCTTCCTCCCCCTATGTTTGCAAACTGCCTGTCAGTGGAGGTAATATCACCCTAAAGTTTCGGGTGCCCCCACTCCACGGCGGCTGGCCCTATGATAGCCCTAGATGCTACGGGTATCAAAAATAGCAACAATAGAAAGTTATCAGAGGATGCATACAATATGTCTGGGTAACAACAGGACACAGAACCGGACCAGGGTCAACTTAACTCAAATAGTCTCCCTAGACCAAGGGTCAAACATGCGGCCCGAGGGCCACATGCGGCCCCTGGGGCTTCACTATGCGGCCCGCGGCACCTTGGACAACTTAATGATGCATCGCCCCAGTGCAGGGGGCCACTGAAACAGGATTGGGGGCATCACTATAATAGTAGATCAGGATGGGGGACATACCTAGAAAAGGGGATCAGGATGCGGGACATCAGTACAATAGGGGACCAGGATGCGGGACCTTGCTACAAAAGGGGTCCAGGATGGGGGACATTACTAGAAAAGGGGATCGGGATGGGGATATCACTAGAAAAGGAGATCAGGATAGGGGACATCACTAGACAAGGAGATCAGGAAGGGGACATCACTACAAAAGGGGATCAGTATGGGGACATCAATACAAAAGGGGATCAGGATGGGGGACGTCACTAGAAAAGGGGATCAGTATGGGGGACATCAGTAGAAAAGGGGATCAGGATTTGTACTTTACTACAATGAGCAAAAAATTCTGGTATTACTAAAAATATCACTGATGGCCACTTTACACGCAGCTACAGGTAACAGGTTTTCTACAGGTAACTTACTGGCTGCAGTGAAATCATGGAGACATGGTTCTATCTTTTTGCTGTGTACAAATGGAATGATGTCTCCATGATTTCACTGCAACCAGTAAGTACCTGTGGAAAACCTGTTACCTGTAGCCGCGTGTAAAGTGGCCAGAAAGGTACCGTTACACACAGAGATATATTGCTTGCAATTCACTGGTTGAAGTGAAATCATGGACACATTGTTACATTTTGTTACTGTGTACAAAATGTAACAATGTGTCCATGGTTTCACTGCAACCACTGAATTGCAAGCAATATATCTCTGTGTGTAACGGTACCTTTAGTCCTACAAGGGATGCGGCCCCCCGCTATAAATGTATTTCTATGTGCGGCCCACCAACCCAGCCGAGTTTGAGACCCCTGCCCTAGACCTTCGATTCCACGCTGGTCCACAGTGCATTCACGTTCTTCCTTCAGTTGTGACGTTAAAAAAACGTTAATGAATCTCCATTGTTTCCAGCTTACGCGTTTCGCCTCAGAAATTCAAGATGAGGCTCATCAGAGATCTTTTTGGAGTTTCACAACAATTGCCTACAAATTAAACATAACCATTAGTGGAAGAAATCACTTTTTGTAATGCCACTTTCGGATTTATCAAAAGACAAGTCCCGCATTAGTACAGCCTATGAATAGAAGATAGGACAAGAGAGCCTACAGTCCAAAAAGAGCCCATTATCAAAGCAATGGCCATAATAAAGGTAGGAAAGAGAAAAAAAAAAAAACACTTAGTCATTACATACCTGTCACTCTTTTTTTCTTTTTTTCACGAGACAAAGAATAGATCAAAATATCGTATCGCTTCAAAAGAGGGGTCACGGGGGTGCATTCACTATAATAAGAAATGCGCCTTTACTTATATTGCCTCAAACAATCCATCAGAATAAAAACCCTCCCTCTCTTACCTAACTCCCGGAGACAGTGTACACAGTGGTGGGCATCCAGCTACTGTTAAAGTCATGGACACTCAGGTTTCATATCAACCATATTAATGTAGGGTCTATGGTAGGTACATAGAGAAACAAGGGTATTACAGCCATTTCTACATGTATTTCCCCCCCCCCCACTACCCTCTATTTAGCCTTACTAAATTTTTTTTCAATTTTTGGGCTGAAAAACTCGGCTTATACACGAGTATATACGGTATTTTTCCCATTAACGTTCCTCAATCTGACCTGATAAAATGGGAGTCTCGTTTCCCCTTTAAGTGGCTTAAGGAGGGAATACCTTACCTGGGTATTACACTCTGTCGCCCAGATCGTATGGCCACCCGGAACGGCGAATCTCTGAGAACCTTCTTAACTGCGGCACTGGCCTCACACCCCTTAAAGAAATTGTCCTGGGTAGCTCGTATCCAATCTTTTAAAATGCTGCTACTTCCGAGACTTCTCTACGTGTTCCGCTGCGTCCCCCTTCTATTTCCGCGCCGGCTCCTGTCTGAATTGCAACGCCTCACCAACTCCTACATTTGGGCTACCAAGCGACCCCGGGTGGCGCGACAGCTGATGTACCTGCCCTTTCTTCGGGGGGGCATGGGGGTGCCTGATCTGGGAGACTATCAGAGAGCCTGTATTCTTGAGGAGGCTAAAGCCTGGTGGCTCTGCCCCCCCGGATCAGAGATGGCTGCAGATAGAGACTCATTCGAATGGAGGTAGGCCTCTCCAGCTGCTACTAGCGGCCGAATCCTTGGGTCCCTCACTTTGCAGCCCCCCCTTGAGACTATGCAGTTATTGCTGACCTGTTGGAGGGGGTCCCCGGATGGTTGGACCATGCTTCCCCTGTCACGGATCCCACTAAGGGCTCTCTGCTTCCATATCCAGGATCTGGCAGTGGAGACATGGGAGAAGGCGGGTCTTTCCACTCTTATGGTACCTTTACACGCCGCGACGGCAGGCTGGATACATCGCGCTACAAGCTACAATTGTAGCTTGTAGCGTCCATATCGCCTGTAGTAGCGGCGTCTGAAGAGGCGACGCTACAGCCGGCGACAGATACATCTGTTTATGGTCTCTGCTCATAAACTTAAGGCAACATCGCCGATTGTAGCTAGCTGTATCGGCGTGTAAAGAAGCAACGGAAGGCAACTCTGGACACCCGGCGATGTGGCTGCCATGTATCTAAGGCGTGACACAGTCGCCATGTTACCGCGCCCCATCTGCGATCATTGGAGGTCGCTCCTGCTTTATGATTGGTAGTCGCAGCATAGGGCGGGATATTTAAGGAGCTGACCAGTCACACTACACAATTACTCGAGCGTGCTGTATTAATCAGCCTACTGCGATGCCTGGCCAATCCTGATGATATTGCGCTGTCCTATCATCGTACGGACGGCTCGTAATCCAAGATTGTTGCACGCCTATGTGCTATCCCTGCTGCACCGGTTCCGCCCATAGTAGCTTGTTGGAGCGGTGTGTAAACATGGTACGCTACGCTACAGCTGGCTACTTGAGACACCCGGCGATGTAGCTAGCTATAGATGTAGCGTGGCGTAGCGCACCTTGTCGCGGCGTGTAAAGAGGGTGCGTTGACCGTTTGAGCGTGCTCGTGCACGCGAAGTAGCGCGATGTATCCAGCCTGCCGTCGCGGCGTGTAAAGGTACCATTAGGGATCTGATGCCGGATGGTTCTCTGGCTTCCTTTGGGTCCCTGACTTCCAGGCATCCCCAGCTTGGAGTAAGTTTCCTTCAACACCTCAGACTTCACCATTTTCTTACGTCCAAAAGGGGGGTCCCCCGGCTGGGAGGTCCTCTCTCTCCATCGCCCCTTAGACGTTTTCTACTTTCCGACCCGGAGAAGTCCAAGGGACTCTCCTTGATATACAACGGCCTAGTTACGGCATCCTTGAGGGGCAAACTGGGTTATATGCGCAGGTGGGAGGAGGACCTGGGCTTCTCCAGCTCTCTGGAGGAGTGGGAGGAGTCTATTATTCTTGCTCAAAAATTGACGAGGTGTATTAAGCACCTGGAAATTCTTAAGTAGATCCACCTTAGGTGGTACCTCCCTCCTTCCCGGATCTCTGGGTTCTCGGCCGACTCCTCTCCCCTCTGTTGGCGTGGGTGCGGACTGAAAGGTACGCTAGCCCATATGTGGTGGGCTTGCCAAAATTGGCCCCTTTTTGGAAACTAGTGGAGAGCCTTATTGGCTCTGTCACAGGGATTGCGTCCCCGTTGTCACCGCACCTGGCGGTTCTTGGAATAGGCCTGTCCTTGAAACCCCTCCCCCCAGTGTAGAGCAGTGGTGTCATATATTCTAACAGCTGCCAGATTGAGCCTGGCGGCGAACTGAAGTCCCATGCATCTCCCACCTTCGCTGGAGTTATTGACCGCACTAACTTTATCTTCCACCAGGAATACTTCCTTGCGTTGGACGTGCCGACCAGAAACCGGACCAGGGAGACTTGGTCCATATGGCTTTCTCACCCGTCGGCGACGTCTATCCCTCCTGGTTGACCCACTCAGGTTTGGGCCCTCCCCCGCTCTAACGCGACACTTACTAAGCTGATTGAATATAAGGTCCCTACAGCAATAGCCTTTTATTGGGATCGTACCCTCCCCTTGACCCCTCACCTCCCCTTCTTTTCTCCCTCCCCTTTTTTTTTTTTTAGGTTGTATAACTTGTTCTTTCTATTACTGTGTATGTTTCTCAGGCGCTTTGTAGCGCGTATGTGTTATTTTCCTGTTGAAAATCCTTAATAAAAAACTAAATGTGAGAAGAAAAAAAAAATAAAAAAATGGTGTGTGTGAATGTAGCCTTACTGTTATCAAAGTCTGAGCTTTCTAGAAAAAAAAGAATTGCGCTTTTGTCGACGTGTGCCCCGTCCTCATTTTTCGGGATCTTGGGTTGTGTGATGGTTTATTTTTTGCGTCTTGATCTGACATGTCTAATGATACCATCTTTGAGTAGATGCTTTGTTTTGATCCAGTTATTACACTTTATTGCAGTGTTGCGGCAACCAAAAAAAATGTAATTTTGGCGTTTTTACTTTTTTTCTGTTGCATAGTTTATAGACCTAATTGATTTTATTTTATATTTCTTAGGGCCCTTTCACATCAGCGTTTTTTTCAAATTGCGGCAGATGCGGTGAAAGAACCGCATCTGCTGCGATTACTGCATACCGGCTGCACTTGCGGCACGGTTGCGGCGCGATTGCGGTAAAAGCCATACAATGTATAGGCGGGCTTGCGGCAAGTGCGGTTTTGGCACTTGCGGCAGGTGCGGCTGCGAAAAAAAACGCGGCTGACAGCATTTTTTTTCGCGGCTGCACCTGCCGCAAGTGCCAAAACCGCACTTGCCGCACGTCCGCCTATACTGTATTGTACTGTATTGAATGTACTGATAAATGTGTATTTTTCATAGTTTTCTTTTCAGTGGGGCAAAAGGGATAATTTGAACTTTTATATTTGTTTTATTTTTCCTTTTTTTTTTTTTTTTTGTTATATATTTTTTTTCTTAATTTTACTTCTTATGGCCACTTTACACACACCAACTTATCTGTCCAACTTCTGAACAACTTACTGGTTGCAGTGAAATCATGGACACATTGCTCCATTTTGTGGCTGTGTACAAATGGAGCAATGTGTCCATGATTTCAGTGCAACCACTAAGTTGTTCAGAAGTTGGACAGATAAGTTGGTGTGTGTAAAGTGGCCCTTAGGCTAGATTCACACAGGGCGTTTTTGCTGTAGCAAAACCTGTACATGTTTGGCGGCCGTCACACGCAACGATTTCTTGCCAGATATCGTTTAAGCGATCTCCTTTTTGATCGCTTAAGCGATATCGGGCAAGAAATCGTTGCATGTAATCAAGCGATTTACGATGGTAAATCGCTTGATCGTGACATCGCTGATCTGAGCTCCGGTTCTCAGATCTAGCGATGAGCGATTTGACTATCTGTCTCATCGTGGTGTATAACACCACGATGAGCGATTTCCCAGCGCAGAGTCTATGCTGGGAGATGGTAACTATGGTACACGTCGGGTAACTAAGCGACGCGCGGCGCCTAGTTACCCGATGTGTACCATAGTTACCAGCGAGATCGCGGCTCCACATCGCTGGTGAGTCTGTCTGTGTGACAGCTCACCAGCGATGTGAGCGATATTGTAAGCGATTGCGCGTGCACGTGATCGCTTACAATATCGCTCGAGATATCTCAGCGTGTGACGGCCCCCTTTCTGGTATCTCCTGATTTCTTGGCAGGAGACATCCATGGCTCGTGCATGTTTTTACCGTGCTTTTCCTGCATTTTGATTGCTATGTTTTTTATGCATTTTGGCCATTGAACGCAGCACAAACGCAGAAAACAATTGACATAATTCTTTCAAAATGCAGCAAAACCATAGGGTGTTGACACTGTCTTGCAAAAAAATTAAACCAATGTGTGTGGACAGTTTCTCTGAATCACGTAGGTTTTGCTGGGAATCAAAAATGCAGGTTTAGATTAGGATACATTACCACAAAACCAAGGTAAAAACACAACACAAAAATGCAACAAAAAAAACGCACTGTGTGAACATAGTCCTATTCCTCTTTATTCCTCTTTATTCCTCTTGGGGACTGTAAGGCTGTGTTCACACTGCACTTTTACTGCATTTCTGTGCTGCATTTTTACCTTGGTTTTATGCTAATCTATGTTAATCTAAGGCTGCGTTCACACATTTGTGTATTTTGCTGCGCTTTTTGCCGCGTTTTTCGGCCGCGCAAAAAAGCGCAACAAAATATGCAGGGGCTTTCACACACTGCGCTTTCTTTACTCCAGAAAGTGCAGTGATGTCACAGAGGGGAGGAAAAATCCTGCTTCCTCCTCCCCTTTGTGACAGCCCCATTAGATTTCACAGTGTATTAATATACACTGTGAAATCTAAATTAAACAGAGGCAAATGTATGTAAAATAAAAAAGAATGAATACTTCACCTGTCCGACGCCTTCTCCCGCTGTCCGGACTCCGGTTCCAAGTGAGAGGTGTACTGACAGGACCTGTGGTGACGTCAGAGGGGGGCGTTCCCGGGGCGTTCCCAGCGCTGATTGGCTGTTCGCGGTCATGTGATATGTATCACATGACCGCGAGTGCCCGGGAACGCCCCTCTGACATCACCACAGGTCCTGTCAGTACACCTCTTACTTCGAACCGGAGACCGGACAGCGGGAGAAGGCACCGGACAGCGGGAGAAGGCGTCGGACAGGTGAAGTATTCATTCTTTTTTATTTTTCATTCACTTGCTTTTGTTTAATTTAGATTTCACAGTGTATATTAATACACTGTGAAATCTAATGGGCGGCCACAGCTGTCACAGAGGGGAGTAGGAAGCAGGATTCTTCCTCCCCTCTGGGAGAATACGCAGGAGCAGCTGCGTAAACAATTGACATATCAATTTTGCTGTGTGAGATGTGAGTACGTTGTGCATTTGGAAGCCCAGATACTGGATCTAAATGAACGACTGACAACGCTGAGATCCATAGACAATATGGAAAGGAGTCTGCTGCTCACTGAACAGCTGCTCAATGGGATAGATGTGGGGGAGGATGGTACTATGGAGCCTCAGGACCATGAGGTAGCTAGCTGGGTGACAGTTAGAAGGCGGGGTAGAGGGAAGGGTGCCAGGGAGGCTAGCCCTGATCTGGCACACCCCAATAAATTTGCTATGTTGGCAGATGAGGGGGGTGTGAGTTCAGGTACAGCACTGCTGCAGCAGGGCATGACCTCTGAAAGCCAGAGGAGTGTCTGCTCCAGTAAGGGGGAAAACAGGAGAGTAGGGCAGGCCAGACAGGTGCTGGTAGTGGGGGACTCAATTATTAGGGGAATCGATAGGGCAATCTGTCACAAAGACAGGGATCGTCGAACAGTGTGCTGCCTACCTGGCGCTCGAGTCCGGCACATCGCTGATCGGGTTGACAGATTACTGGGAGGGGCTGGTGAGGACCCAGCGGTCATGGTGCACATTGGCACAAATGACAAAGTTAGAGGTAGGTGGAAGGTCCTTAAAGATGATTTCAGGGAATTAGGCTGCAAGCTTAAGGCAAGGACCTCCAAGGTAGTATTCTCTGAAATACTGCCTGTACCACGTGCCACACCAGAGAGGCAACGGGAGATTAGGGAGATAAATAAGTGGCTCAGGAATTGGTGTAGGAAGGAGGGGTTTGGGTTCCTGGAGAACTGGGCCGACTTCTCTGTTGGCTACAGGTTCTATGCTAGGGACGGGCTGCACCTCAATGGGGAGGGTGCAGCTGTGCTGGGGGAGAAAATGGCTAGAAGGTTGGAGGAGTGTTTAAACTAGGGATTGGGGGGTGGGTATTCATTGTATAGGAGGGGAAGATAGTGTAAACAGTAACCTGGGCACAAGTAATAAAATTGGGGGTGGCATGGGGGGTGGGTTAGAAAAGTCAATCTAGTAGGAAGGAATAGAGGTAAAGAGAGATGCATAAAGTGCATGTTCACTAATGCCAGAAGCCTCACCAACAAAATGGAGGAATTAGAATTGATTTTGTTGGAAAATAATTATGACATGGTGGGGATTTCGGAGACTTGGCTGGACGAGAGTCATGACTGGGCTGTTAATTTACAGGGCTATTGTCTGTTCAGAAATGACCGTACAAATAGGCGAGGAGGAGGTGTATGTTTATACGTAAAATCATCCTTAAAACCTATCCTGCGTGATAATATAGGTGAATCTAATGGAAATGTAGAGTCTCTGTGGGTGGAGATAAGGGGAGGGGGAAAAAATAATAAATTACTGATAGGGGTTTGTTATAAGTCCCCAACAATAATGGAAGTGGAGGAGACTATCCTCATAAAGCAAATAGATGAAGCAGCGACTCAGGGAGAAGTCATTATTATGGGGGACTTCAACTACCCTGAAATACATTGGGGAACAGAAACCTGCAGTTCTAGCAAAGGTAATAAGTTTTTGAAAACTATAAGAGACAATTACCTTTCACAACTGGTTCAGGACCCAACAAGAAGGGGGGCACTGCTGGACCTAATATTAACCAACAGGCCAGACCGCATATCAAATATACGGGTTGGAGGTCACTTGGGTAATAGTGATCATAACTTAATAAGCTTTCAAGTATCCTTTACTAAGACGTGTAGTAGAGGGGCCACAAGGACACTAAACTTCAGGAAGGCAAATTTCCAACGGTTGAGAGATGATCTTAGTGCAATAAACTGGGACGATGTCCTGAGACATAAAAGTACACAACACAAATGGGAGATGTTTATTAGCATCCTGAATAGGACCTGTGCACAATATATACCCTATGGGAATAAGCATGCTAGAAATAGGAGGAAACCACTATGGCTAAATAAAGCGGTAAGAAGTGCAATATGTGACAAAAAGAAAGCATTTAGGGAATTAAAGCAAGTAGGTAGTGATGAAGCATTAAATAAATACAGAAAATTAAATAACATTTGTAAAAAGCAAATCAAGGCAGCAAAGATTGAGACAGAGAGACTCATTGCCAGAGAAAGTAAAAAGAATCCCAAAATATTTTTTAACTACATAAATAGTAAGAAACTAAAAAATGATGGTGTTGGCCCCTTTAAAAATAGTCTGGGTGAAATGGTGGATGAGGATGAGGAAAAAGCAAATATGCTAAATGACTTTTTTTCAACAGTATTTACACAAGAAAATCCCATGACAGACAATATGATCAGTGATAACAAAAATTCTCAATTAAACGTCACCTGCTTAACCCAAGAGGAAGTACGGCATCGTCTAAAAAATCACTAAAATTGACAAATCCCCGGGCCCAGATGGGATACACCCCAGAGTGCTGCAGGAATTAAGTACTGTCATAGATAGACCATTATTTTTAATATTTAAAGATTCCATAATATCAGGGTCTGTACCACAGGACTGGCGTATAGCAAATGTGGTGCCAATATTCAAAAAGGGGACAAAAACTGAACTTGGAAATTATAGGCCAGTAAGCTTAACCTCTACTGTGGGTAAAATCCTAGAGGGTTTTCTAAGAGATGCTATACTGGAGTATCTGAACAAAAATAACCTCATGACCCATTATCAACATGGTTTTACGAGGGACCGTTCCTGTCAAACTAATCTAATAAGCTTCTATGAAGAAGTAAGTTCTGGACTGGACCAAGGAAATGCAGTGGATGTGGTGTATATGGACTTTTCAAAAGCTTTTGATACGGTGCCACACAAAAGGTTGATACATAAAATGAGGGCAATGGGGATAGGGGAAAATATGTGTAAGTGGGTTAAGAACTGGCTTAGTGATAGGAAACAAAGGGTGGTTATTAATGGAACACACTCAGAATGGGTCACAGTTAACAGTGGGGTACCACAGGGGTCAGTGTTGGGCCCGCTTCTATTTAATATATTTATTAATGACCTTGTAGGGGGCATACAGAGTAGAATCTCAATATTTGCAGATGACACTAAACTCTGCAGGGTAATCAATACAGAGGAGGACAATTTTATATTACAGGAGGATTTATGTAAACTAGAAGCTTGGGCTGCTAAATGGCAAATGCGCTTTAATGGGGATAAATGTAAAGTCATGCACTTGGGCAGAGGAAACAAAGGGTATAATTATGTGCTTAATTATAAAACACTGGGCAAAACTATCACTGAAAAAGACCTGGGTGTATGGGTAGATGACAAACTCACATTTAGTGGCCAGTGTCAGGCAGCTGCTGCAAAGGCAAATAAAATAATGGGATGTATTAAAAGAGGCATAGATGCTCATGAGGAGAACATAATTTTACCTCTATACAAGTCACTAGTGCGACCACACTTAGAATACTGTGTACAATTCTGGTCTCCGGTGTATAAGAAAGACATAGCTGAACTAGAGCGGGTCCAGAGAAGAGCGACAAAAGTTATTAGAGGACTAAGGGGTCTGCAATACCAAGACAGGTTATTAAACTTGGGGTTATTTAGCTTGGAAAAACGAAGGCTTAGGGGTGATCTTATAATAATGTACAAATATATGAGGGGGCAGTACAGAGACCTTTCTAATGATCTCTTTACTCTTAGGCCTGAGACTGGGACAAGGGGCATCCTCTACGTCTGGAGGGAAGAAGGTTTAATCATAATCACAGACGCGGATTCTTTACTGTAAGAGCAGTGAGACTATGGAACTCTCTGCCACATGATGTTGTAATGAGTGAGTCACTACTAACATTTAAGAGGGGCCTGGATGCCTTTCTTGAAAACTATAATATTACCAGTTATACATACTAGATTCTTTGATAGGGCGTTGATCCAGGGAATTAGTCTGATTGCCGTATCTGGAGTCAGGAAGGAATTTTTTCCCCCAATGTGGAGATTAGTGTTGCCACATGGGGGTTTTTTTGCCTTCCTCTGGATCAACATGTTAGGCTATGGGTTGAACTAGATGGACTTAAAGTCTTCCTTCAACCTTAAAAACTATGTTACTATGTTACTATGTAATTGTTTACGGAGCTGCGCTTTCTCCCTGAAAACGCAGTGCGCATTTTTGCGCAATGTCTGCACTGCAAAGTGAATTTCACATTCACTTTGCTGGCAGATAAAAGGCACATTGCGTATTTTGAAAAGCGCGCGTAAAAAAGCGCAGCAAAATACGCAATGTGTGAATGCAGCCTAAATCTGCATACTTGATTTCCAAACTTGTGTGATTCAGGGTGTGGGGCAGCACTGGGATTGCAAGGCAGGAAAACGTGGAGCCCGGTAATAGTTCAAACAGTACCTGGTTTTATTGCTGATAAACACAGCGATGGCACAAGCTGCTGGAATCCGGGTCGCAGCCGGGTACACAGGATACAGTCCACACAAAGTAACCCAATTCCTTCCGGTTATGAGCTTTCCGTTATAGGTCGCCCCTAGCTCCCAGCCCTCCCGGGCTAGACCGTGTTAGTATAGCACACGGCCACCTGGAACTCTTGACCTCTCCAGTCTATCTCTGCTGCTGCTGCAGCTTAGGCAAAAATCTGTCCACAGGGAACCCCACCCTGCCTCCTAACCAGGCTTTTAACTCCGTGTCTCCTTCCGGGACCTTGCAAGACCCGGAGCGGAGGGAGCGGACCGTCCCTTTCTCTCACACCCTATACCGGGCTCAATATGTGACAGTGTGCATTCTGGGGGAGACATAGCGCCCCTCGCATATGATCCCCCGCACTGTCTCACAAGGGAAAAACTCACCAGCCATATCTGCAGGTTCATAGCATTTTGCTACATGACAGGTTCCCTTGAAATGATTTTGGGCCACTACTCTCACACCATTATTGATCAGATAGTGATGTCCCGCATCAAGTTCAGGTCACTCTGGCCTGGTCTAAATGGGTTCTGGGCATCAGAGATGGCATCAAAGTGGGAAAATTGCTGTTTTTTACATAATGAATTAGTGACTGGTGTTTTTATGGGATTAAATGACTTTGGGTCCCTTCTCATAACAGGCCATGTGCACACAGAGCGTTTTTAGATCTGTATCATAGGCCCCTGTACTTTGTGTTCCCATCCCGTCTTAGATTGTAAGCTCCTTCGAGCAGGGTCACCTTTATTTTTTGCCTTTTTGTTGTATTTCCTACGTCGATTCTATGTTTATTGTATGTAACTACTGTTCTGTATTACCTACCATTCTGTATCAAATATTTTTCTTTATATGTACCATTGTACTGTAAAGCGCTGCGGAATATGTTGGCGCTATACAAATAAAGTTTTATTATTATTATTAGCATAGTGCAGTTCTGTTGCAAATCTGCAATCAAAGCCTTAAGGTCAGGTTACCGCCTACTGATGTCGCTGCAACATCACAGGTTTTGTGATGTTGCAGCGACCTTGCTAGCGAAGTTGCTGCTTGTGACGTGACATGCCACAGCGACCAGCGATGTGATCACTGCGGAATGGCCAGGACCATTTTTTGGTCGTCTGTCTCACGCGGGGCAGCATACATCAGCATGTGCGACACCCCTCTAACCGGATGTGTTCCCTGCTAACAGGGTACACATCAGGTTACTAAGCACAGTGCGCTGGTAACTAGGGTACACATCGGGTTACTAAGCACTGCGCGCTTTGCTTAGTAACCCAATGTGTACCCTGGTTACCAGTGTTCTCCTGCTTACCCCAGCCTATCAGAATACACGCCCCCGGAAGAAGCGAGGTGCGAAACGGATGTAGGGGAGAAGGGACCACAGCCACAACACAGCGGCTAGGATCAGGTATATGTCTTAACATTCTATAGAGGTTTTGGCGTATATACATATGGATTGAGGATTGGGAATTGTTTTAGTGCTGATGGTGTAGGTTTGTTGATACCATATTGAATATAGGATACCTCATTGTGAGTGAGGTTATCAGTGGTTAGCAACCTGATTTATCATTTAGCTCCCATATATCTCTCTCTATATATAAGTGTAATACCATAAAACCTTGCCACTATTGGAGACAGCATTAATGTACACACTGTGGCTATATAAAGAATTGTTAAGTATAAATTGAATGTCATATACTATGTAATATATACTGCTGTGGTTGTAACTTGTGGATCCTTAAGAGGATATGCTCTGGATTTGTTTTAATATTTTAATATATTTTTGATGTTATGGAATATAAATAAAGTTTGAAATTATTTGTATTTGGATATCAATTGTCATCATTCCTATAGAAAAAGGATCTTTTTCTGTTGAAATATCAGAATACAGTAGCGGGACCTCAGCATCGTCAAAAAGAATAGTTTATATTCTTTTCCACGATGTCGAGCTCATTATATGGGTCACTGAGGAGATCTGCCTGTTTTGACAGCTCACCTGCGACCATACAGCAATGTTCCAGCGATCCCGGCCAGGTCGCATCGCTGGAACATCGTTACATGTAACGTGGCCTTTTGTCTAGGGTCGAACTTGGGAGCTTGCATCCGTTTGAAGGATGCATTATAGGCTGCATTTTTATGGCATGTATGTTCATTTTTAGCGCATTCGTTAACGCTTGGTACATATTTGTACCATTCGGTAACGCATGCATTTCCCATAGACACCCATGTTAAAAAAAAAAAACCCGCATGCGTTTTTGCAAAAGCACCAAAAACGCTGCATACCGCATTTTTTGGTGCACTTGCAAAAACGCATAGCGTCAAACGCATTGCACTTTTGCACTACGTTTTTTGCATTGGAGCCTATGGGTGCATTAACGCATGCGTTTTTCAACATTTGCACATGAAAATAGCGCCTGCAATATATCCTCACTCCCCTCACCTCACCACTCTCTTCTCCCCTCACCACTCCCCCTTCCTCTCACCTCTCCTTTCCTCTCCTCTCCCTTCTCCTTTCCTGTCCTCTTTTCTCCTCTATCCTCTCTCCTGTCCTTTCTATTATCCTCCCGTCTCCTGTCTCGTCTCTTTCTCGGATACATTTTTATGAAACATAGCAAAACATAGAAGATATTACATGACAATGCTTATCCTGTCCCCTCACCTCTTTCTGTTCCTCTCCTTTCCCTTCTTTTTTTCTCTGCTCTTAGCTATCTCCTGTACTCCCCTCTCTTTCCCCTTCTCTCTACTCTACCCTACTCTCTTCCCCTCCCCTCTCCTCTTCCCTTTCCTGTTCTTTCCCCCTTCCTTTCTACTCTCCTCTCTCCTCTGCCCTCTCTTCTCTTTCCCTTCTCTCCTCTCCTTCCCTCTCCTCTCCTCTCTCCTCTTGTTCTCCTCTCCCCTTTCCACTCTCCTCTCCTGTCTCCTATCTTCTACTCCCCTCTGTTCTTTACCCTCTCTCCCCTCCCGTCCTCTCCCCTCCCCTCCCTCCCGTCCTCTCCCCTTCCCTCCCATCCCCTCCCCTCCCGTCCTCTCCCCTCCCGTCCTCTCCCCTTCCGTCCCGTTCTCTCCTCTACCCTCCCCTCCCCTATCCCCTCCCCCCTCCCCTCTTCCCTCCCCCTCTCCCCTCCATCCGCTCCTCTCCCCTCCCCTCCTCTCCCTTCCCCTCCTCTCCCCTCCCCTCCCCTCCCGTCCTCTCCCCTCCCCTCCTCTCCTGTCCTCTCTTCTCCCGTCCTCTCCCCTCCTCTCCCGCCCTCTCCTCTCCCGTCCTCTCCCCTCCCGTCCTCTCCCCTTCCCTCCCGTCCTCTCCCCTCCCCTCCCGTCCTCTGCCCTATGATGGTATGATGCTGCCCCTATGTACAAGAATATAGCTTCTGTGGTGCTGCTCCTGTGTGCAGGGCTGGCCTTAGGCTTAATAGTGCCCTGTGGGAATTTGACCTATGGTGCCGCCAAGCCATTATTTACTCAGAGCACATGAGCAGACATGTTTCTACATGATCTGTTCATGGTCTGCATGGGGGGCAGGCAGCGGCGTTGCTAAGGTCAGAAAAGATCAGGGGCCAGAACCCCAAGACATATATTCCCTCTCACCACCATTACCAACCGCCCCCCCCATATATAGAAGTGTTATCAGTCATTGTATAAGAGGAGGGAG